>VZQC01004139.1:2110451-2143215 GCA_009823505.1 Rhizomys pruinosus | reverse complement strand
GGTTTCCCTGGAATTGGAGTTGTGAGACAGTTTTCTCAGCCACATGTGGGTGCTGGGGATTGAACCAGGTCCTCTGAAAGAGCAGTCGGTGCTCTTAACCACAGGCCATCTCTCCAGCCCCAAAAGTGGCAGTTTTAAAACTCACAATGCAAGGCTGCTCTTGCAGAAAGGGGTTTGATTCCCAGTGCTTATTTTTTTGTTTGTTTGCTTTTTTTTTTTTTTTTTTTTTTTTTTTTTTTGGTCTTTTCGAGACAGGGTCTCCCTGTAGCCCCAGCTGCCTGGAACTCACCTTGTGGACCAGGCTGGCCTTGAACTCACAAAGATCTGCCCGTCTCTGCCTCCCAAGTGCTAGGATTAAAGGCATGCGCCACCACGCCCGGCTGCTTATTGTTTTTTTTTTTAATTGAATTTTTATGTTCCATATATAAATTTTCAGTTAGTATTCATCACGTATATACAAACTTCTACACGGGCATTCTCCCACAGCCCAACTCCCCCCCCCAGAGTTCACACATTCTGTCATTTGTGCTAGGGTCCATTATGCTAAACTACTCTCCCTGCCCACTCCTCAGTGCCAGCTCATCCCTTGAGCTCTACTCAGCCTATATGGAGTCCCTTTCCTAAAGAAAGCCCAACTGGGGGCTGGAGAGATAGCCTAGCGGATAAGAGCCCGACTGCTCTTGCAGAGGACCCGGGTTCGATTCCCAGCACCCACATGGCGGCTAAAAACCGTCTGCAACTCCAATTCCAGGAGAACTCCAGTTGCCAGGGGAATCGACACCTCTTCTGACCTCCATGGCTTTGCACGACATGGTGCACAGACCTGCATGCAGACAGTACACTCCTCATACACATACAAAAGTAAATAAAATAAAAAAAAAAAAAAAAAAGCCCCAACTGCCAATATTTCTTCAGCCAAGGTTGGTCTCTGCTACTCATTTCTTAATTTTAAGGTCACTAATATTTATTTGCTATTGTTTCCTGATCAGTTCAATCTGGCATAAAACACAATGTGCAAGTCCCAAATTCTTGTAAGTTTATATAAGAGTAATAGTGACTAACATTATAAAACTATATAAGGGGGCTAGAGAGATGGCCTAGTGGTTAAGAGCGCCGACCGCTCTTACCGAGGACCCGGGTTCGATCCCTAGCACCCACATGGTGGCCGAGAACCGTCTGAAACTCCAATTCCAGGAGAACTCCAGTTTCAGGGGAATCGGAGACCCTCTTCTGACCTCGGCAGCATTGCACCACACGGGTGCACAAACCCACATGCAGACAGTACATTCATACACATACAGAAATAAATAAAATAAAAAAGTTAATTACATTGGACATTGTTTAAAAAAAGAACTATATAAGAACTGTGTAACTCTTAACAAGTTAGTATCCAGATCTCCAATTTTTTTTTTTTAAGGAATTCACAATATAAGAGCACAGTTGTTTTCAGATCACATTAACATTGTTCGGTTTGCCATACAACTAGGTAATTGGTGCTAGCATCCACAGATGAGGGATACCATTCACCATTTGTTTTTCTTCGACTGTGTTACTTCACTCAGCATATCTTCTAGCTCCATCCATTTACCTGCAAAGTTCATGATAGTCATCTTTCTTTACCACTGCACAGAGCTCCACTGTGTAGATGTACCACATTTTCTCTATCCTTGGGTTGGTTCCAGCTTTTTGCTATTGTGAAGAGAGCTGCAATAAACATGGCCGGGTCAGGCAGCAAGCTCATTTTGTGTCTTCCAAGGGTTCTCCATACTCCTTTCCATAGTGGTCTTACTAGTTTACATTCCCACCAGCAGTGGATGAGTGTTTCCCTTTCCCCACAACCTCTTCAGCACCTGGTATCATTTGTTTTCTTGATCCTAGCCAGTCTTATGGGAGTAAGATGATATCTTAAAGTGGTTTTAATTTGCATTTCCTTAATTATTAGCAATGTTGAACACTGTTTAAGATGTTTCTCAGCCATCTCTAATTCCTCACTTGTGAAGTCTCTGTTCAGCTCTTTGCTCCATCTTTTTCTTTCTTCTTTGTTTCTTGAGTAGTTTATACATTCTGGAAATCAATGCTTTGTCAGATGTATCTGCGGTGAAGGTTTCCTCCCACTCTGTGGGTTTTCTCTGTACTTCCTTGATTGTTTCTTTTGATGTACAGAAGTTTTTGAGTTTAATGAGTCCCATTTGTCAACTGTCAATCTTGCCCAGCTGCTGTCTGATTTAGGAAGTCTTTATCCTATGCCTATGTCTTGCTGCCAACTTTTTGGGTTTCACATTGAGGTCTTTGATCCATCTGGAGTTGACTTTTGTACAGGGTGAGAGGTAGGGGTTTAATATCATTCTTCTACAAATGTTGATCCAGTTTTTTTGGGGTTTTTTTTTTTGGTCTTTTCAAGACAGGGTCTCCCTGTAGCCCCAGCTGTCCTGGAACTCACTCTGTAGACCAGGCTGGCCTTGAACTCACAAAGATCCACCTGCCTCTGCCTCCCAAGAGCTAGGATTAAAGGCATGCACCACCACGCCCAGCTGGTGATCCAGTTTTGCCAACACCACTTGCTGTCTTTCCTCCATGTGTCTTCTTGGCCCCCTTGTCAAATATGATTCCTAGCACTTATATGGCAAATAACAACCTTCTGTACCTCCAGTCCCAAGAGGATCCAATGCCCTCTTCGGACCTCCCCTGGCACTGCACAGCATGAGTATATACTTACATGTGAGCAATATACTCATGCATATAAAAAAATTTTTTTTTAAGTGGCACATGCCTTTAATCCCAGCACTTGGAGGCAGAAGCAGAGGGTTCTCTGTGAGTTCAAGGCCAGCCTGGTCTACATAGTGAGTTCCAGGACAGCTGGAGCTATAGGGAGACCTTGTCTCAAAAAGAAAAAGTAAAATTAAAAAATTAAAGTTGGGAAGGACGGGGGATGACAACACAGGGCCTGAAAGTTAAGAACATTGCCTGCTCTTGCAGAGGACCTGGGTTCATTTTCTAGAACCCAAATGGTGGCTGGTTCCAAAGAATCCAATGCACTATTCTCCATCCTCCAGCACTGCATATACAGGTGCACTTACATACATGTAGGCAAAACATTCATACAATAAAATGAGTATTTAAAAATTAAAAGGATTCCAGTGGATGAATTTGCAAAAAAAAAATAAAGGGAAAGCATAAGGGTGACAATTTGAATTTTACAATCTGATAAAAAAAAATCCGATAAAAAAAAATTGGACGAAGCTGGGCGTGGTGGCGCATGCCTTTAATCCTAGCACTTGGGAGGCAGAGGCAGGTGGATGTTTGTGACTTCAAGGCCAGCCTGGTCTACAGAGTGAGTTCCAGGACAGATGGGGCTACAGGGAGACCCTGTCTCAAAAAGACCAAAAAAAAAAAAGGGGGGGGGGCACTGGAGAGATAGCCTAGCGGTTAAGAGCACCGACTGCTCTTGCAGAGGACCTGGGTTTGATCCCCAGATGGCGGCTAAGAACCGTCTGAAACTCCAATTCCAGGAGAACTCCAGTTCCAGAGCAATCCGAGACCCTCTTCTGACCTCCGCGGCATGGGTGCACAAACCTACATGCAGACAGTACATTCATACACATACAAAAATAAATAAAATTAAAAAAAAAAAAAAAAGGAAGAGAAGAAGGAATCTTATAACCCAAGCTGGCCTTGACCTCCGGATTATCCTATCTACACCTCTCAAGTATTGGGACTGCAATCATGCAGTACCAGTACCATACCCTCACTCTTCTACAACCTAAATTTTTTATGACTTATTAGAGACCACATGAGTTCATAATACTTCCCAATACTAACAGTGTTATTTGCCTCTTGTGCAATTTTTAGCTTTTTGCAAATAAGAAGCCAAAGACATCTGAGGTGGTCCTACTAGTTAGTAATGAATGCATTATGAAGACATTATTAGCCAAATATTCATCATAAGCAGGCACAAAACAGTTCTCCAGCCAAGAAATAGAACTGGCAATAATTCATCTGAATTTCTATGCTTCTGCAAGTCAAGATGCTTGTAATATTTTGGAAAAATAATGAATAAATTTCCATGCAGATAAAATAACTACAGCTTTAAAAATGACTAATTCAGCATACTTAAGATAATTGTAATTTTACCTCATATATCTTCAAAAGGCTAATTATGCAGACGAGCGATGATTACTGCCAAGTTTTCTACCATTTCTAGACACTTGGGCACTAAATAAAATGCAAAATAGTATCTTCTCAATAATAGGGGTGGAGTTAAGTCAAACAATGGTGATGCACACCTTTAATCCCAGCACTCGGGAGGCAGAGGCAGGTGGATCTCTGTAAGTTCAAGGCCAGCCTGGTCTATGTAGTGAGTTACAGGACAGCTGGGGCTGCAGGGAGACCCTGTCTCAAAAAAAAAAAAATTGCCAGGCGTGGTAACACACACTCTGGAGGTAGATGCAGGTGGATCTCTGAGTTCCAGGCCAGCTGGGGCTATAGGAAGATCCTTTCTCAAACACACAAACACACACACACACACAATTTAAAAAATAAGATGGAGACTCGTAGAGGTAGAAACGCAATACCCTCTATACACACAACTAAGTGCTGCCACAAGCATACTTACACCCAAAAGATAAACAGAGCCAGGCATGGTGACACACTCTTGTGTAATCTTAATTGGGAGGCTAAAACAGGAGAATTACTTTGAGGTCAGCCTATGCTAATTAGAAAAATTAAACCAGAGTCAATCACCCAGGGACACAATACTACCAATAAAATTGCCAAATCAATAATAACCTTGTGGAAAAAAATGTATTAGCAACATGTAGTGGGCACACCCATCGAATTCTAGCACTCAGGAGACTAACGCAAGAAGTTATAGAAGAGGCCAAAGTGGATGATATAAGACTCTAGGGCCCCAAAAAAGAGTAACAAGGGACTAGAGAGATAGCTCAGTGGTAAGGAGCACTAGCTGTTGTTACAGAACACCCAGGTTTGATTCCTATCATCCACAAGGGGGCTAACAACCATCTGTAACTCCAGTTCCAGGGGACCCAACACTCTCTTCTGTCCTCCAAGGGCACAAGATGACAAGGGTGCACTTACATCCAGGCAATACACTCATTTAAAAAAGAAAAAGAAAAAAAAAAAAAGAAAAGAAAAATAAAGAGAAAAAAGAAAAAAAACAGTAACAAGCCAGGTGTGGTAGCACATACCTTTAATCCCAGGACTTGAGAGACAAGGTCAGCCAGGGCTATAAAGTCAGCCCTGTATCAAAAAATACAAATACAAATGCAGAATTTTCTTTCAGTGTGGTAGCACTTGCCTATAATCCAAGAACTCAGGAGACAGAGGTAAGATGACAGGCTCCAGATCAGCCTTTAGAGTGTGGTAGCACGTGTCTTTAATCCCAGCACTTGGAAAGCAGAAGCAAGCCTATCTTTATGAGTTCCAGCCTCTTCTACATGACTGGTCCCAAACCAACCAGGCCTACACAGTCACATCCTATCTCAAAAAAAGCACCAGAGTTGTCCTTTGACTATAAATGCAGCATAACACACATGCAATAACCCCCAATAAATAGACTTAAAATTCTAAGACATGAGAGAGAGCTCAGCAGCTAAGAGCACTGGCTGAGGATCATGGCTCAGTTCCCAGGATCCACATGATGGCTAACAATTATCTGTGACCCCAGGACCACAGGATCCAACACCCTCTCTGGCCTCTACACACACTGCATGCAGCAGTGCACTTACATGCAGCCACACACACTGCATGTAGCAGTGCACTTACATGCAGACAAAACACACACCTAAAATTAAAACATAAATTTTTAAAAATCTAGGACATAACAGAAGTCCAACAAATTATTACAAATGGAAAGAAAAAAGACAAGTAGAAATATCAGGGACTGGAGAGATAGCCTAGCGGTTAAGAGCAGTGACTGCTCTTGCAGAGGACCCGGGTTCGATCCCCAGCACCCACATGGCGGCTAAGAACCGTCTGTAACTCCAGTTCCAGGAGAACTCCAGTTCCAGGGGAATCCGAGACCCTCTTCTGACCTCCGCGGCATTGCACGACACGGGTGCACAAACTTACATGCAGACAGTACATTCATAGACATACAAAAATTAAAAAAATTTTTTAAAAATTAAAAAAAAAAAAAGAAATATCAAAGATAACTTGTAGCACTTGGGAGGCAGAAGGTTGGTTTCTGTGAGTTCTAGGCCAGCCTAATTTCCATAGTAAGCTCCATGTCAGCCAAAGTTACAGTGAAACCCGGTCTCAATACAACTAAAACAACAAATAATAAATGCCTGGTTTTGACTCAATCAAATAGCAGTCGAGAAATTTACTAACTTTCAGCTTAAATGCTTATTGGCATTCATGAGACCCTGGGTTGTTTGATACAAACAACAAGAACAAAAAAATCCATCTTTGTAACTATTAAGTAAATATATTAAACACAACATGCTTTGATATTCTGCAAGAAAAATATATCCCAAAAGAATCTTTTTATTCCATCTTTTTTGAGACAGGGTCTCCCTTTAGCCTCAGCTGGCCTGGAACTCACTATGTAGACCAGGCTAGTCTTGAACTCAGAGATTTGTGTGCCTCTATCTCTGGAGTGCTGGGATTAAAGGTGTGCACCACCACATCTGGCCCTAAAGAATCTCTTATGGGGCTTAAAAGATGGTTCAGTGGTTAAGAACACTGGCTGCTCTTAGAGAGAACCTAGGTTTGGTACCTAGCACCCACATAGTAAGAACAACCATCTAGAACTCCCAGCTCCAGAGGATCTGATGCCCTCTTCTGACCTCTGTGGGCATTGTACAACATGGGTACGTTTACATTACATACATGCAGGTATAATTCATTCATACATATAAAAAAAGAATCTCTTGGCCAGTTGCACACACATTTAGTTACATGTGGATCTGTATAAGGTTAAGACCAACCTGGTCTACATAGGGAGTTCCAGGACATCTGGGGCTACAGGGAGACCCTGTCTCAGAAAGACCAAAAAAGCTGGGCGTGGTGAGTACACACCTTTAATCCAGCACTAAGGAGGCAGAGGCAGGTGGATCTCTGTGACTTCAAGGCAAGCCTGGTCTACTTAGTAAGTTCCAGGCCAGCTGGGACTACAGAGAGACTTTATCTTAAAAAGACCAAAAAAAAAAAAAAACAACCCATACATAAAGCAGGATGGTGAGATCAAGGACAGCATGGACAACACAGCAAGACCCTGTCTCAGAAAGTAACAAACAGAGTCTGGCAAGATGGCTCAGCAGATAAAGGCACTTGCCACCAACCCTGACAACTTGAGTCCAATCCCTAAGGACTCACATGATAGAAGAAATCCCTTAAGTTTTCTTCTGACCTTCACTCGCAGAGCAATGTATGCTTGTACCTGCAGCCACATGGCTGGGCATGGCACACCTTTAATCCTAGCACTCTGGAAGCAGAGGCAGGCAGATCTCTGTGAGTTCAAGACCAGCCTGGTCTACCTAGCAAGTTCCAGGACAGCTGAGGCTACAGAGAGATCCTGTGTCAAAAAGACCAAAAAATAGCGGGGCGTGGTGGCGCATGCCTTTAATCCTAGCACTTGGGAGGCAGAGGCAGGTGGATGTCTGTGAGTTCAAGGCCAGCCTGGTCTACAGAGTGAGTTCCAGGACAGCTAGGGCCACAAGAAGACCCTGTCTCAAAAAGACCAAAAATAAAAAATAAAAAGACCAAAAAATAAATAAATAAATAAAGTTCCACGTGGCTAGGGACCTTCTTTGTTTTCTTCAGATGTGTTCCAGAACATTTCCTGGCATAGAGTAGTAGTTAATTTAGTAATCGTTTGTCAAATAAGTAAGGATAAAACTGCAAACTAGCTTTATCATCCCTCTTACCATGCCAAAGAGTTCAAAGGTAACTAAAACAACCACCAAGATGTGTTCACTGCCAGGCAGTCCACCTCACCAAATAAAAACACTGAACCCTTCAAGAGTTCACGTTTCCATACACAGAATGCATTCAGACCAAAGGAGAACAAGAAAGGGTGACTAAATGCTACTTTGTACATGATAACTTATCAGATTATCAACTAAGAAACTTCTAGTCAGGGAACTTGCACTTAGAAGGCAGAGGCAGGAAAATCATGAGTTCAAGGGCAGTCTGGTCTGCACAAGATCCTATCTCAAAAAAAGGAAAAAAGGGAGGGAGGGAGAGGAGGAGGGGAAGGGGGGAGGGGGGTAGGGGAGGAAAGGGAGAGGAAAGGAAAGGAAGCAGATAGTTCAGTGGGTTAAAGCACTTGCTGTTCAGCCTGACCACCTAAGTCAGAGGTGGAAGGAGAACAGATTCCAGCAAGTTGTCCTCCAACCTACACCAGCACACCTTGCCATGCATACTCAAATACACATATACACCAATCAGTCAGTCAATCAATCAATGTAAAATAAAAATGGGGCAATCATGCTGGGCGTGGTGGCACAGGCCTTTAATCCTAGCACTTGGGAGGCAGAGGCAGGCAGATCTTTGTGAGTTCAAGGCCAGCCTGGTCTACAGAGTGAGTTCCAGGACAGCTGGGGCTACAGGGAGACCCTGTCTCGAAAAGAAAAAGAAAAAAAGGGGGGGCAGTCAGATGACTCAGTGAGTAAAGGTGCTTGTTGCCAAGCCCTATGACCTGAGTTCAATCCCCAAGATCCACATGAGAGAAAATGACTTCCAAAGTTGTCCTCTGATCCCTACATACATGTCACACATACCTAATTTTTTTTTTTTTTTGGTCTTTTCGAGACAGGGTCTCCCTGTAGCCCCAGCTGTCCTGGAACTCATTCTGTAGACCAGGCTGGCCTTCAACTCACAAAGATCCACCTGCCTCTGCCTCCCGAGTGCTAGGATTAAAGGCGTGCACCACCACGCCCGGCCTACCTAAAATTTATACCCACACAAACAAGTAAATAAATGTAATGGAAAATTTAATGCCTTCAAGATTAGGACTCGTTAACAGTAATCATAAATACCACCCACATTTCCTCAGATTTTATATTAATGATCTCCCTTCCATGAGGAAAAGGAATCACAAAAAGACCTTTCTATTTACATACCTTACAAATGTGCTGCAAGCACACAGCTTCTGTGACCGAGGTTGTACAAAGTACCTGGAATTTCTCAGATGGAAGGCTATAAAAAGAAGAAATAAGAATTATATCTATTCATTTTATAAGAAAAAAAAACTAAAGGGTGATCATTTCTGTTCAATAAAAAAATAAATAAGCGCCGGGCGTGGTGGCGCACGCCTTTAGTCCCAGCACTTGGGAGGCAGAGGCAGGCGGATCTTTGTGAGTTCAAGGCCAGCCTGGTCTACAGAGTGAGTTCCAGGACAGCTGCGGGCTACAGGGAGACCCTGTCTTGAAAAGACAAAAATAAATAAATAAATAAATAAAAACAAAAGACAGGTTGAGCATGATGGCACACACCATTAGGCCCAACACTCAGGAAAGCCAGCCAAATTTCTGTGAGATTGAGGCCAGCCTGGCCATGCACCACCACACCTGGCCAACCTCATTTCCTAAATATAATAAATGTCCCTTTTAAGTAAAATAAATAAATCCTATATAAATTTTCCCAATTAAATTTTTTCTTTGTTTGCCTGCATGGAAGTGCACCTATGTCACGCAATGCCCAAGGAGGCTAGGTGTCAGGTCCTTTGGAACTGGGGTAAAGGATGGTAGTTAGTTACCATATAGGTGCTGGGAACCAAACCTGGGTCCTCTGAAAGAGCAGCCAGTGGTCTTTACCACTGAGCCATCTCTCCAGCCCTGATGGGTTTTCTTTTTTTGTCTTTTTGAGACAGAGACTCCCTTTAGTCCCAACTGGCCTGGAACTCACTATGTAGACCAGGCTGGCCTTGACCTCAGAGAGATCCACCTGCCTCTACCATCCTGAGTGCTTGGATTAAAGGTGTGAGCCGCCATGCCTTGGGGCCCTGATGTATTATTTTTTGTTGTATTTTTTTTGTTTTATGTGTATGAGTATTTTGCCTGCACATATGTAAGTGCACCCATGCTGTGCAATGCCTAAGGCCAGAAGAGGGCGTCAGATTCCCTTCAAATTGGAGTTAAAGACCATTACTAGATACCATTTGGTGCTAGGAACAGAGCCAAGGTCCTCTCCAAGAGGTCCTCTTAACTGCTGAGCCCCTATTTGCTGATTTTGTGTGTAGAGGTCACCGGACAGCTTTTAGGAGTTAGTTCTCTCCCTGCACCATATGTGGGTCCCAGAGATCAAACTGTCATTAGGCTTGGTGCTTGGCAAGTGCCTTTACCTGCTAAACCAACCTTACCAGCCCTATTCTCAATGATTCATTACAGAATGTCTTTTAATCCCTTACATTTATTTACTTCTGGAGGAACACACAGCACGTGTATCAAGGTTAGAGGATGACTTTCAGGAGTTGGTTCCCTTTCCACCATGTGGGTCCTTGGAAATAAAACTTCACCTTTACCCATCAGGCCATCTCACTGGCCTCATAAAAATCTTTAAAGACCTAAAGTTAGAAGAATTTTATAGTGATCATCTATACTACCTACATTACAGTAAACTTTGTCTTTTCGAGACAGGGTCTCCCTATACCCTAGCTGGCTTGAACTCACAGAGATCAACCTGCTAGGATTAAAGGTGTGCACCACCACACCAAGCTTACAGTAAACATTTTAATGACTTGCTTTACCAAATTAAGTTTTTTCTTTAAATTTTACTTACCAGTTAAGTGCTGGAGAATGAATTCAGAGCTGTGTGCCTGTTTAATACAGGTCTTAAACGGAAATTACAAACTGAAAAACAGCTATTAGTAAACTGGTGGCTTAAAAAAAAAAAACCTCAATTAGGCCAGGTGTGGTGGCACATGTCTTTAACCCCAGCAGAGGCAGGCAGATCTCTGAGTTTAAGGCCAGCCTGTTCTACATAGTGAGTTCTAGGACAGCTGGGGCTACAGGGAGACCCTGCCTCAAAAAGACACCCCCCCCCAAAAAAAATGCCTCAATTGGGACAGAGGTGATAGTTCAGTTGGCAACATGCTTTCCTTGCAAGCATTAGGACCTGAATTCAGATCCCCAAGACCCAAGCCGGTGTGGCGGTTATTTCTGTAACCCCAGCAATGGGGAAGGTAGACAAAGGAGGATCCCTGAAGCTTTACGGCCAGACTAGCTCAGTCAGTGAGCTCCAAGTTTAGTGTCTCAAAAAATAAGGTAGAGCAATGGAGAAACACACTCAATACCACCCTGGCTTTCACAAGGATGCCTACATACATGCACACAAGAACCTATACACATACACACAAAACAAACATTTGGGGACCACCGAGATGTCTCAAGAGGGTAAGGATGCTTGCTGCCAAGACCGATGACCTGAGTTTAATCCCCAGAACCCATATGGGGGAGAAAACTGACTCCACCAAATTGTCTTCTGACCTACACACACATAGCATTCACGTGTCTACACAAATATTCTCCCTCCCTTTCTTTTTCTTTCTCTCACAAATAAAAGTTTGTTTTGTTTTAACTAGATTGAAGTCTCTAAATCAAGGACATTAACATCAGGAAACCCTTTTGATTTTTCCAGAAAGTATCAGTATTGGTTTACTGTTTTATTACAGTTAAGGTGGGAATGAATCTAATGCTCCCGTAATTCTATTTTTCTTAAAAATGGGTTGTTTTGGGTTTGTTATTCAAGTTTTGTTTTGCCATGATAATTGGTACAGTTGAGACAGGCTCTCATATATAGCACAGGCTGGCCTCAAACTTGTAGCAATCCTCCTGCTTCAGTATCCCTGAGAGGTGAGAATACAGGTGTGTACCTTTTTTTTTTTTTTTAAAATAAATGTAATACTATTTTTTTTATGTGTATGAATATATTGTCTGGATGTAGGTTTGTGCACCCAGGTTGTGCAATGACACGGAGGTCAGAAGAGGGCATCTGATTCCCCTGGAACTGGAGTTAAAGACGGTTCTCAGCCGCCATGTGGGTGCTGGGAATCGAACCCGGGTCCTCTGCAACAGCAGTCGGCGCTCTTAACTGCTAGGCCATCTCTCCAGCCCAACCTGGTGTTTTTTTTAAAAAAGCAAAAAAGCTGGATTGACAACATGGCTCAGTGGGTAAAAGCAATTGTCTTATAAGCCTTTAATTTCTGAGAACTACTCTCAGAATTTGTCCTCTGTGATCTACACACAGCATGCACGCACGCACACAAAGCTACAACACTAGGTGTGATGGTGAACCCCTGAAAATTGGAGGCAGGAAGAGTTTGTTCGAGGCCAGCCTGGGCCTTATGAGAACTGTATCAACCATCCTTGCCCCCATTTAAAAGAAAAAAGTTTTAGTGTAGGCTAAGATTCAAAACCTCTTTAAAAAAAAAAAAAAAAAAAAACAGGGCTGGAGGAATGGCCTAGCGGTTGAGAGCACCGACGCTCTTGCAAGAGGACCGGGTTCGATCCCCGGCACAACCTCACGATGGCGGCCTTAAGCCAAACTCGTCCATCCTGTAACATTTTCTTAATTCCAGAGAACTCCAGTTCCAAGGGGAATCCGAGACCTTTCTGACCTCCGCAGGATATTGCAGCGACATGGGTGCACAGACCTGCATGCAGACAGTAAGACATTCATAACACATACAAAATAAATAATAATAATAAAAATTAAAAAAAAATTAAAAACAAAAAAGAAAAAAAAAAAAAAAAAATGGCTCAGTGGGTAAAAAGAATTGCTACTTTATAACCTTTAAATTTCTGAGAAACCTACTTTCGCCTCAGAATTTTTGCTCACTGTGATCTACCCACACAGCATGCACGCACTTGCCACTGCATTAGCTACCGCATTGACACGCACGCTACGCCCTATGTATCCTAGATTCTTACAGCCTATGCTTATACTCTATCATTCTGATATTCTAGACCGCTTGGTAGTATTCATTTCTGCCATTGTTTTGTCATACAACACAAAGCTACTACACTAGGTGTGATGGTGAACCCCTGAAAATTGGAGGCAGGAAGACAGTTTGTTCCTTCGAGGCCAGCCTGGGCCTTATGAGAACTGTATCAACCATCCTTGCCCCCATTTAAAAGAAAAAAAAAAAAAAAAAAAAAAAAAAAAAAAAAAAAAAAAACTCTTTAAAAAAAAAGAAAAAAAAAAAAAACAAGGGGCTGGAGAGATGGCTAGCGGGCGGTTTAAGAGTGCCGACCGCTCTTGCGAAAGGACCCGGGTCCGACTCCCAGCACCCACATGGCGGCCCAAAACCGTTGAAACTCCAATTCCGAAGAACCCAGTTCCAGGGGAATCTGATGCCCTCTTCTGACCTCTCGAGGCATTGCCGACACGCGGTAAGAGATTTGCATGCAAGAAAGTAACACACTCGATACCACATAAAGAAATACCAAATAAATGCCGGATTGGTGGTGGCTGCACAGCATTTTTTCTCTTTTCTTTGTATGTGTACCTGAAGTACCTGTCTGCATGCTAGGTCTGTGCACCCATGTCGTGCAATGCCGCGGAGGTCAGAAGAGGGTCTCGGATTCCCCTGGAACTGGAGTTCTCCTGGAATTGGAGTTACAGACGGTTCTTAGCCGCCATGTGGGTGCTGGGGATCGAACCCGGGTCCTCTGCAAGAGCGTCGGTGCTCTTAACCGCTAGGCTATCTCTCCAGCCCCGGTGGTGCACGCCTTTAATCCTAGCACTTGGGAGGCAGAGGCACTCGGATCTCTGTGAGTTTGAGGCCAGCCTGGTCTACAGAGTGAGTTCTAGGACAGCCAGAGCTACAGGGAGACCGTCTCAAAAAAAAAAAGACCAAAAAAATAAATAAATAAATAAAAAAACACACACACACACAAAAAATGAGGGGCTGGAGAGATGGCCCAGCAGTTAAGAGCACTGACTGCTCTTGCAGAGGACCTGGGTTCAATTCCCAGCACCCACATGGCGGGTCTTTAGTGCCCAGCATGGTGGCGCACACCTTTAATCCCAGCACTCGGGAGGTAGAGAAAGGATGGATCTCTGTGAGTTCAAGGCCAGCCTGGTCTACCTAATGAGTTCCACGACAGCTGGGGCTATAGAGAGACCCTGTCTCCTGTCTCAAAAACACCAAAAACTATCATAAACTTAAATGTACTCTTACCTACCCTCATGGGAAAAAAAAAAAATCTGTGGTGGCACACGCATAACATCAGCACTTAGGAAGCTGAGGCAGGAATGACATGAATTTGCAAGCCTGACCTGGCTACATAAGCAAGACCATTTCTCAAAAAAAAAAAAAAGTAAAAGCCTCTCACTAAATCAAGTTCGGTTTAGTATAAACTTCACATTAGTTACAATTTAACAAGAGTGTATCTCATACTTTGATCAATTACTATAAAAAGGCAATCATACATACACATACACAAAGGTGCACACCTTTAGTCTCTATGAGATCCTGGCACCCTGGTATACATACCAAGTTCAGACCAGCCAGTGCTACGTAGTCTCAAAACACCAAAATAACAGAATAGTGAGTCCTACTGGTGCACCCCTTTAATCCCAGCACTAGGGAGGCTGAGGCAGGTGGATCTCTATGAGTTCAAAGGCCAGCCTGGTCTACATAGAGTCCCAGGCCAGCTGGAGCTACAGGGAAACTCTGTCTCAAAAAATAAAGGAAACAAACAAACAAACAAAAACCTAAATAAATATTAAATAAAAATAATATTTTTGTGGTTTTGAGACAGGGTCTCCCTGTAGACCCAGCTATCCTGGAATTTACTCTGTAGACCAGGATGGCCTTGAACTCACAGAGATCCAATTGCCTCTGCCTCCTAAAACAAATTTTTTTTTTTTGGTCTTTTTGAGACAGGGTCTCCCTGTAGCCCCAGCTGTCCTGGAACTCACTCTCTAGACCAGGCTGGCCTTGAACTCACAAAGATCCGCCTGCCTCTGCCTCCCAAGTGCTAGGATTAAAGGCGTGCGCCACATGCCCAGCAACAAATAAAAATTTTAAAAAGGCGATCAGGGGCTGGAGAGATGGCCTAGCGGTTAAGAGCGCCGACCGCTCTTGCAGAGGACCCGGGTTCAATCCCCAGCACCCACATGGCGGCCGAGAGCCGTCTGAAACTCCAATTCCAGGAGAACTCCAGTTCCAGGGGAGTCCGACACCCTCTTCTGACCTCCGCGGCGTTGCACATCACGGGTGCACAAACTTGCATGCAGACAATACGTTCATACACATACGGAAATACACCCTCTTCTGACCTCCGCGGCGTTGCACATCACGGGTGCACAAACTTGCATGCAGACAATACATTCATACACATACGGAAATAAATAAAATTAAACAAAAAATTAAAAAAATAAAAATAAAAAGGCGATCAGTCAAAAGAAAAAACTTAAGTGCATTCAGAATCATTTGGAGCAAACTGAAACCAATATCATCAAACTTTCAGTGACATGACTGCCATAATTATGAACATTCAAGCCATCACTTAACTGTACAGCACAACAGATTAAAAATTAGTAGTTTGGGGCTGGAGAGATGGCCTAGTGGTTGAGAGCACCGACTGCTCTTGCAGAGGACCCAGGTTCGATCCCCAGCACCCACATGGGGGCCGAGAACCATCTGAAACTCCAATTCAGGGAGAACTCCAGTTCCAGGGGAATCTGACACCCTCTTCTGACCTCTGTGGCATTGCATGACACTTGCATGCAGATAGTACATTCATACACATACGGAAATAAATAAAAAATTTTAATAAAAAAAAAAGAATGTGAGACCTTGTTTCCAAAAGTAGTAAAATATAGTTATAGTCAGGCCTCATGAGATAGGCCTACAATCACAGTTTTTAGAGAAGACTAAGAAAGCCTGCCAAATTCAAGTCCAGCCTAAGCAATATAGTTAAAGAGTCTCAAATGTAGGGGCTGGGGAGATAGCCTAGCGATTAAGAGTGCCAACTGCTCTTGCAGAGGACCTGGTTCGATCCCCAGCACTCACATGGCGGCTGAGAACCATCTTTAACTCCAGTTCCAGGAGAATCCAACACCCTCTTCTGACCTCCGCAGCATTGCACGACATGGGTGCACAAACCTACATGCAGACAGTAAATTCATACACATAAAAAAAATAATTAAAAAAAAAATTTTTTTAAGTCTCAAATGTGGGGCTGGAGAGATGGCCTAGCGGTTAAGAGCCCCGAATGCTCTTGCAGAGGACCTGGGTTTGCTCCCCAGCACCCACATGGCTGCTGAAAACTGTCTTTAACTCCAGTTCCAGGGGAATCCGAGACCCTCTTCTGACCTCCCCAGCATTGCACGACAGGGGTGCACAAACCTACATGCAGACAGTACATTCATACACATATAGAAAAAAAGTCTCAAATGATAGAGCACTTGTCTAACATGTGAAGCCCTGGGTTCAATCCCCAAGCTCAAAAGTAATTAACTGGTTAACTTAAAAGCATAGAGGCTAACAGTATAGCTAAGAAGAATGCTTGCCCATAATCAAAACTGGGTTCAATTTCCAGGAACACAAAATAGAGTTATATTACAGTGTAGGTGCAACAATTGAGTTCCACTGGACAGGAGCATAAAGAGGAGAGAACATTATTAAGAACATCTTTTTTTCTCCCTTAAGACAGGATCTTGATATATAGCCCAGGCTGGCCTGGAATCCACAATACTGCTTCAGCCTCTCGGAGTACTGGGACACACACACACACACACACACACACACACACACACACACGCTGGCGCATCACCTCACCCACTTCCAACTTTTTTTTTCACTTCTTTTTAATTAACCAATTATGTATAATTATTAATTAGTAACTATAATGCAAATCTCGAATCGAATGTATTGTCTACAAAAGTCCATCTATCTCAAATTAGTTTTCTAAAAAGTTGGAACAGCCTTTCTCCTCACAAAGTTAAGATAAATCTCTTGGCTCTCTAGGACAATTAGGAAGATCCACAGTTTAACACTCAAGTTCTTACCACTTCAGACTCCACCCCAACGACAAGAATCACCCGAAGATCCACCTGTTTCTTACTCTTACACCCACAAATGACCAGGATACACTTTTTTTAATTGGTACTTTTGAGACAGGGTCCCAGCTGGCCTGGAGCTCGCTCTGTAGACCAGGCTAGCCTTGAACTCACAGAGATCTGCCTGCCTCTGCCTCCCGAGTGCTGGGATTAAAGGTGTGTGCTGGGGGCTGGAGAGATGGCCTAGCGGTTAAGAGCATCGACCGCTCTTTCAGAGGACCCGGGTTCCATCCCCAGCATCCACATGGCGGCCGAGAACTGTCTGAAACTCCAATTCCAGGAGAACTCCAGTTCCAGGGGAGTCCGACACCCTCTTCTGACCTCCAAGGCATTGCGCGACACGGGTGCACAAACTTGCATGCAGACAGTACATTCATACACATACAGAAATAAATAAAATTTAAAAAAATTTTAAGTTAAATGTTTAAAAAAAATAAATAAAGGTGTGTGCTACCATGCCTGGCTAATACTTTTAAAAAGCACTAAAAACAAAGAAGGTAGAAGGGCTATGAAAACACTCCAACCAAACCACTACCACACACGTGTGCACGGTCTCCCCATCCACTTAAATCAAGCCAAAAGGGTCTACAGTTGCTTCAAACTTCGAGCTGGACCTCATCATGCTGTCTTTGAAACAGTGAAGAAGGAGCCTCCCATCACAAGCTGGGCCTTCAAGACTAAGATGCCTAAAGGTGGACTAAGCCAAAAAGAGACCATGGACATTTATCTATCTCCCAACCACTTGCACACACAAAAAAAATCTGTTTGGCAAATAGATTGATTAGAGTCTTCCCAAATAAGCACAATCTGTGAGATATAAAAGAAGACTAAACTGGAATCCCTGGAATTTTAGCTCACTCTGCGCTGTTTAAAAGTACATTGAGAGGGCTGGAGAGATGGCCTAGCGGTTAAGAGCGCCGACTGCTCTTACAGAGGACCCGGGTTCGATCCCCAGCACCCACATGGCGGCCGAGATCCGTCTGAAACTCCAATTCCAGGAGAACTCCAGTTCCAGGGGATTCCGATACCCTCTTCTGACCTCCGCGGCTTTGCACGACACGGGTGCACAGACTTGCATGCATGCAGTACATTCACACACATACAGAACTAAATAAAATTAATAAAAAAAAAAAAAAAGTACATTGAGAATTAAAAAAAAAAACAAAAAAAAACAGTTCTAGTCTAACTAGACATAAGATCTTCCAAAATGCCTTACCAACCATATAGCAATCACCCAGTGATCCTAGCACCCAGGAGGCAGAAACAGGATGATTATGAAAATTAGAGGCTAGCCTGGCCTACACAGCAACAACTAGGGCAGCTAGGGATACAGTCAGACCTTGTCTCAATTTTTTTGTGTCAGGCAGGGGCTCTTCTGTTACTATCTTGCCACTGTTCTCTGCAGAGTACTAAACTACTTTTTTTTTTTTTTTTTTTTTTAAAGAAAACACAAGTCCCTGAGCTCAGTTTCCACATCTGGGAATGGGATTGCTCTACAAATCTTAAAATTCTGTTTGAGTCTAAAACCCTACTCGGATGAAAATTTAGTTGATTAGAAGTTGCAGGGTGGGAATGAAGCTCAGTGGTAAAACACCTGCTCAGTATGCCTCAAACCCTGGGATTAACTCTCAGCATCAAGAAGAAAAAGAAAGCAAACACAAAATTGTGGAACTTGCTTTTTTTTTTAAATGTCCCTAAGAACCATCATTGCTCTACATAAGTAGACACACTCTCAAGGTAACTTCTCACAGAACTAGTCTTGTAGCTTTAGTTCAAGCTATGTTATTTGTCTCAAATGCTCAAAACAGTATCTACCCATGTGAAAACATGAAAAATCATCCACAGAATACACATTCACATTTGGGTGACATTGGGTGGCTGAAAATTCTCACATCCAACGTCCTGAACTATGGGAGTTTTCTCCTCTCTTCAAGCTTGGCAGGGGACTATAATCTGATTACACACCTGCAATAAACAAACTTATTTCAAAAGAATGTCAGAAGACAAAAAGAAATAATCAATAGAAGGAAAGATTTTTAGTAAGAACTACTTTTAAAAATGCAAATAGAAGCAACTCGACAAAAACAGGGTGCCAATTTTCCACCATAAGCCATTAAACATGACTTTTTTCGGTTTGGGTGCAGACAGCTTACAGGTAGTTTTCATGAAATTGCACTAAGTCTATCAGTAACTGGGGACAAATGTTTCGGTGGTTCCTAATTAAGGTAGCAACTCAGTAGAACTGCTATTTTGAAGCAACTTCGCTGAATTATTTAAAAACAATTTTTAACCTCAACAGTCTTAACCTCTAAGATTTCAAAGCAATCTTTTACTTACACAATCACCAAGAATAGTCCTTTGAAAACACTATCTACCCAGAACCTATCTTCACCCGTATAAAACGGTGATTTATGGTCCATGTTACATGGAGAAGGCAAAATGGAGTTGCAAAGAGTTTCTAACCTATTGCAACTCCAACAGCCACGCGCGATCCGCAGTGGCCGGCGACCCCGCGCGGCAGCGGGCCGGCCTGAAGCCCCCGCCCAGCCGGGCGCAGCCGCGAGAGGAAGCGGCGGGGAGGGATCCACCAGGCTCGGCCGGGCGGGGGAAGGGGCCTGGAGGCGGCGGGGCGCGCTTCCGGGGACTGCGCGGGCGGGGCCGCCGCCTCGGGCGCGGGGCCCGGGCCGGGAGTCGGGGTCAGGGGCCAGGGCCAGGGCCAGGGCCAGGGCTAGGGCTAGGGCCAGGGCCAGGGCGGGGGGCTGCCGGCCGAGAGCAGCAGGTGGGGCGCGCCCGTAGCAGGGCGACGGGCTGGTGGCCGGAAAAGTGCCGGACGGGCGGGCCCAGAGCGCCGCGGCGCCGGTGGGAAGGCTGTGCTCACCTCGAGGCAACGACTCCGAGTCCGACCACTTCGCACCGAGGACGCCTGTCCGCGAGTCGCTGACTCGGAGACCTGGACCGGCAACTCCAGAGGAGACGGCAGACTCAGGAGAGACCCGACGGAGGACGGCGGGCGGCGGGAGGGGAGCGCGAGCGAACGAGGGCGGGCGGTGGCGGGAGGGCGGGGAGCGACGTGCGCGCCCCCGAGCGCCCAGCGGGCTCGAGCTGGCCCTGGTCGCGGCACCGCGCACGCGCGCACACTCACAGTTCAGCCACGATTGCTCAAGAGCACGGCCACGCCCTGAAAGCCAGCTGCTCAGCCAATCATCGCGGCCGCGTGGGGCATCACGGGAACTCCGGGGCTATAAAAGACCAAGTTGCTATTTTATACTCCCCGAATCACTCATCTTTTAAGTAGGGTGGGGCCGGGCGCGCGTGCGCGGTTCTAATACTCCGCCCCAAACTGCCAACTCTTCGCGCAAGCGTAGTTTCCGTGCCCGGTACTACGCGTGCGCACAGAGAAGTCTGACCCCGGAACACCATACGCCTGCGCGATGATGACTCCGGTGACAGTACACCCGGTGGGGCGCTGGCCAGACATGGCGGAGCCTTGGTCTGGGCAGTTCTTCCAAACTCTGCCCGGTACGGCGCTCGGCGCGCTGGGCGCCCTGGGCAGCGAGTTCCTGCGGGAGTGGGAGACACAGGACATGCGCGTGACTCTCTTCAAGCTGTTGTCGCTGTGGTTGGTGTTAAGTCTCCTGGGCATCCAGCTGGCGTGGGGGTTCTACGGGAACACAGTGACCGGGTTGTATCACCGCCCAGGTGAGGCTCCCTACGAACCTCCGTGGCCTGGCTGTCCTTACCACCATTAAGCTGTACCTGCTGAATTCTCCAGGATCCCCGTAGACTGCCACTGGTCTCTCTTGAGTCTTAACTATACCCAGACTTAACGCCATTTTACATCAGAATCCCCACCAGTTCACCATCACATTGTAACTGTTCTTCAAAACCCTTAACAGACACTATTACTAGTCCCTAGCATCTCATCCCCCACTGGATTAAACAGTTGTGCCCCTAACCTGACCTGGGCTAATGCCTGCTCAGATCCCCACCCCCAGCCTCCTGCAGCTCTGGGTGTGTTCCTGCCTCCAGGTCTGGGTGGCCAGAATGGATCCACACCTGATGGCTCCACACATTTCCCTTCATGGTGAGTAAATCTATATCCCAACCCCATGCTTGGCAGGCAGAGGACATTCGTGTGCTGGTGACAGGGAAGAGAATTCTCAGGATATGAATGTACCAGCTTAGTGGCCTTTGCAAGCATCCTCCAAGTCTGCAGGTAGAGGCTCAAGATTGGAGTTGGGGGGATACCAGTGCCGATAAAGCCTCCCAGCATGTTCAGTAACCTGTGGGTATGGGTGATGGTACTATCACAATTCCAGAAAGATGAAGTTGTAGGTCCCTTGGGAGCAAGCCCCTCAGGAAGTTTGGAAAGCAAGAGTATCTATTCTAAGCAATTACTGTGCCATTGGAGCGCTAACACCCAGCTTAGCACCCTCTATTCTTAGCATACTGACTGACCCCATCAAGTCAGTCTCCTCATCTCTAAAACAACAGCTTGTTTATCAAGGCATTAATTCAACTAATCTATGAGCTTCTAGGAAATGGCAACAGTCCCATCAGTCCCAGAAAATGAGGACAACCCAGATTCTGCTCACAGGGGAAGCAAGAGATTTATAAGAGAAATAAGTACAGATGGAAAGATACTCGGGAAAGTCTCCCCCAGAACACCTAAACCGAGACCAATGTACTGGGCAAGGAAAAAATGGTAAAACAAGGACAAACGTGACATATTGGGAGAATAGATGAGGCTAAGACAGTGGAGTTTGAACACAGAGGCACAAAAGAACCTCTCAAGGACAGGTTCAAGGGGATGACCTGATCTAATTTTCCTTTATAACTGCCTGCTTAATGGCACATAGTCAAATGGCTTAGAATACAGGCAAGACATCATTTCAGAAGGCTTCCACTACCTAAGTTTCTATCTTAGCCAACATTGTAAAGATGGTAGCACCATAAGATAGGGAACCTGGAGTCAGGCGTGGTAGTTTGTGCCTTTAATCCCAGCACTTGGGAGGCGGGGACAGGTAGATCTCTGAGTTCAAGGCCAGCCTGGTCCACATAAGTTCCAGGCCAGCTTCTGCTATAGGGAACCAGGAAGAAAGGTCTGCAAGAGGAAAATGGTGGACCCAGCGTGAACTGTGGGAGCCTAGCCAAAAAGGATAAGGAAGAACCAATGTCAGGACCTATTCTATCCATGAAATATCCTCTCTTCTCTCCATCAGGGAAATGGCAGCAAATGAACCTCTCAAAACCCACAGAGAATAAGGGAAGGCAGCAGCAGAAGAGTCTCCAGAGACATCACGGGGTCTGCTGGCTCGTATGCTGCATTCTACTGCTGCCAGGACCTCCTGGACAACTGCAGGGAGCTTGGGGTTGGGGAAATGGAGTGCCCAGGGCTTCCAAAGGAAGCCTCGTGTTTTCATTTCAGTCTTACCCCCAACAGCCCCAGATACTGGGCAGGTGAAGGAAAGACCTCTCAAGAGATCAGAACTGAGATTCTAAAGCCTTTGGGTTGGGGAGGTCAGTAGTCCATTTTATCCCTTCCTCTTTTTCAGGTCCTTCTCATCCCCCTGGGATGTAACTGTATAGAGATTTGTCTCTCTAAGAGGAATCTTGAGGGTAATCAGTCATCTCCCCTAAGCTTTGATTTCCTTGGCTTTGCTTTGTTGGCAAGAAGCCAGGTAATTCTGGCCTCAGCTAGGCCTCCTACTCTATGGTTATTTAACTGGCAGTTTAGGCATAAGTAAGGCAAGGTGTCCTTTTAACACCATCCAGGTAGCAGCCAACTAGAGCACTCCAGGTCTAACATAGCCAAAGGAAGTTCTCATTTCCCAGCTAACCTCATATTGCTCTGTTCTTTGGGGGCAAGTTGGGAGCTGAGGGATAGAGCTCACTAAGCCCCTAGGGTAGTCTGCCACCTCCACTGCTTAAGTGCCCAGAGTCTTTGGTTTGTGCCCTACCCACTATAGGATGGAGTACTAAGCAGTTAGTGTAATGACTTCATCATGCTCTATAGCCTGATTTCCCATCTTGACCCATCCTAAGCCCTCCCCCACCCCCCAGTATCATTTCAGCCCCTAGGAACCTCAAGAAGATTGAACTACAAGCCAGGTAGCCCTGGCCCCTTCAGTGGGTCAGGAGAGGTTCCAGAGGGGTAAGTGGCAAACACCCCCACAGACACCCCTTTTGAGAGTGCTGTGGCCCTGAATCTGCTTCCTACAGTTGTACCTCTGTCTCGGCTGGGCCACTGCCTCCTGTATTATATTTCACAGAGCCATTTGGCAGCCTTTGCCTAGGCAGCCTTTGTGGCAGTTGCACTGAACTCATGTACATATACCTACTTCAGAGATGTCATCTAAGTGGCAGGAAGATGGTCTTCATAGCCTCAGGCCCACCCACTGACACCTTAACACAGAATCTAGGTCTTATATTCCACTCCAGGCTCAACTGAAGATGTGGCATATTAAACACAGACGTGTATAAGTTGTGTGGTTATTCAAATAGGACAGTGCATGCACAGGGGCAACTGAGAAGGGGACATCTTGGGGCTGTTTCCCTCAGGATCCAAAATGTAACAATTTGCAGAGGTGGAGAGTACTCTGGAGTAGTGGTGGGTTGCCTAACTGGGGCAGTATCCCCATTAGGTTTTGTATTTTATGGTTTCAGTTTTCTGCATATTTTGGGGTAAGATAGTATTTCATGTTGCCCAGCCTCCACCTAAGTATATAGCTGAGAGTGACCATGAACTCCTAAGCCTCCTGCCTCTAACTCCCAAGTGCTGGGAGGCATGAAACTTTCAGAGCCTGCCCTGGAGGCCAAAGCAGGCAGGCATTGGCTTGTCACCTTAGGAACCCTGTGAACAAAACCATGAAGCTAGAGACCATGGCAAGTGAGAAGAAAGAAAGCTTCTTTAATTTTTTTCAAGAGTCAGTAAAGTACAATTATTCACAAGGGCAAAGGTCAGCCCAGGCACTGAGTCTGTCATGGCCTGCTACTAGGCAGAAGGCTGAGTTGACTGGGGAATGTGGAAAGGTGAGTCTGTTCAGCCATCCCTAAGTTTACACATAGGAACAACTGAACTAACACTGAGTCAGGAGTGCTTCTTTCCTAGGAAAGGCAGCATATGCAGTCATGGAAAGCAAAGTAGGGGAGGTGTCTAAGCCCACACTGCCCATAGTGATAACCCTTTGAAATCAGAGAAACCATGGTGAGGTAGATTGAGTGGGTATTATCCTCCCCACAAGGGCAGACCTTTGTGTCATATCCAGCACCTGGCAAAATAGGCTTATGGGACTGTGGACTGACATAGAACATTGGATGATCTGTCACTGAGAAATGGAGTTCTGATGTTGGAAAAACTTGTTAGAAGAGGATACATAGGATGCCCCTCAACCAGACTACAGCAACCCCCCCCCCAGCTTCCACCCTAGTGAATTCTGCCTCACCTATCTGACTAAACCCTATGGAATGCCCTGCAGGGCAAGATGCCAGGAGGGAGGGCTTTGCCACAGGCCATCCTCACTTGAGAGTATAGTATTTTGTGGGCACAAAAGGCATTTTGCTAACCATAGTCATCTGCTTCTTCTGCCGCACCTCCACCAGCAGCTGTGTCCCTGGCCGACTGTACTTGGATGGCACATAACCCATGGCCACATTCTTCTTCAAGCAGGGTGAAGGGCAGCCACTGGTCACTGTACCTGTCCAGGCATAGACTATAGATCAACACCACCCTGGACTAGGTTGGTATCTTTATCCCCCTGGAGAAAGTGGCAAGGGCTCCCCTTGCCTGGATCACTTACCAATCACTGTTCCTTCTTTGCTCAGAATGGGACTGTGTGCCCGCACTGGGGCCCCCTCAGACATCAATCCCACACGCCTCCGCTGCACCTCGCCCTTCAGTTGGGGAACAATGATTTTGGCTCCTGGGAAGTCCATAGCAGTTCGGCGGCGTTTCCCTGGAACATAATTCATAAGCCATAATCCGTATAAGCCTTGGCCGTGGGTACCCCTTGCTACGAAGACCCCAAGTGACATCTATCAAGCATCACTTAGGCTCCCCTAAGTTCTATTCCTCCCCTGTACTGCAATCAAGTCAGTCAGCCATCTCCTGTCCCCTGGAAGCCGTGCTTCTGATCCTCAGTTTGTAATAGGCAAAGCTGCAGTGGAATTGAGGCTCAGCAAGGCTGAGTCACTTGCTCTAGCCTGTGCAACCTTAGGTGTGGTCATGGGCTAGCTGAGTCACTTGCTCTAGCCTGTGCAACCTTAGGTGTGGTCATGGGCTAGCTGGCTTCATTAAAGATCCCCTTGAGTACCAGCCCAGCTCACCTAGTGTCCAGCCAAGGCTGCCCTCCACAGGAGTGGTATGTTCATCAATGTCATTCCCATACAGACAGAGGCCTGCTTCCAGACGCAGGCTATCTCGGGCTGCCAGCCCTGCCAGCTTCACCTCTGGGTTTTTCAGCAGAGCAGTTGCCAGGCGGACTGCCTCTCCTGCAGGCACTGAGATCTGCATAGAGGACCACAGAACAGGTAAACAGTTATCCTTGTGTGCTGCAGCCACTTATCCCCCTTAATGTGGTGCTGGGTCTGACTCCCAGAACCTGGCATATACTAGGCAAACATTCTACCGTTGCACCACTACGTTATATTGCCAGCCCAACCCCTCTTTTCAAGACACATACCCCAGGCTGCCCTGAAACTCATGTTCCTCCTGTCTGTGCCTTCTGAGGGCTGAGATTACATGCACCACCATGCTCAGCTATATTTTTGTTTTTGGGGGGTTTTTTGAGGGGGGTGGTAATCACTATGTAGGCTTGGCTAGCTGGGAACTCTTGGCTAACCTCACAGAAATCTGCCTATCTATATGACTTCCAAGTGCTAGGATCACATGCATGAGCCACCATGTGAGACAACCCCTTCTTGACATACCTCTATACCATCTTCTCCTGTGTAGCCACAGCGGGTCACGCGACAGCCAGACACACCAAAAACCTTCATCACAGCACTGGTCATGAAAGGCAGTTTCCTCAGGTCATCTGCCACACCAGCCTGCAGCACCTGGGCTGCAGTGGGTCCTGAGCCCAGAGAGCTAATCACCAAGAATCCTGGGCCCAGCACCCCTTGGACTACAACCCTTACTTAGGAAGCAGAACAGGTCCTGAGCAAGTCCATCTCTGCAAAAAGGGAGAAGATGCCCTTGTCCCTAGCCCATGGACAACCTTGCAGTAGATGAGGGGAGAGGAAAGATAATTTAGAATTACGGCACACAAATACTACACAATCTATGCATTCCTCTTCAAATAGCTGCA
The DNA here is from genome assembly GCA_009823505.1 of Rhizomys pruinosus. Lineage (NCBI taxonomy): Eukaryota > Metazoa > Chordata > Mammalia > Rodentia > Spalacidae > Rhizomys > Rhizomys pruinosus. Next base: position 2,116,876 of record VZQC01004139.1, on the reverse strand, counting down.
TGCTAAGCAGTAAATAAAACCTCCAGGAAGGCAGGGGCCAGCTCCATCTCTAGCCTGCCATGCTTACCTTGTAGGGCTAGCAGAGCATTATCCACCACCTCCAGGCCTACATCACTGCCTCTGTTCTGGAACTCCTTAACCTTGTCCTGAAATGAAAGACAAAAACATATCAGGGTCTGAGACCATTTACTAAGCATCTACTATGGGCTGGACACTGCAGAGCTGGGCAATTAGATAATGGGCTGCTTCCCATCTTACAAGGTCACATAGGTACTGAGTGGTACCATACCATGTCTGTCACTTCCTTTACCCTCACCAAAGGATACACTCTTAGAGGCCAGAGTCAGCTTTATCTCCCACCTCTTCTAGTCCCCACCAGAGACCCTGGTTTGTACTCTTCAGCTCTAGGGCTGATAATTTATTCAGAGTCATGTTCTGAGCTCTGGAATACACAGGACTCTCCTGCACAAAATGGAACAAGGAAGACAGTACCCAGAAAAAAAAAATACCTGCATGAGGGCCAAGTCCTTGTCCCGGCAGCCAGCGTTAGATACGACATACAGGTGTCCCTCAGAAGTATTGGTCACAATCAAATCATCTAAAATGCCTCCAGTTTCATTGGTAAACAGTGACAGTGTTCCCTAGTATTGAAATAGAGCATCTTGGCCTTCAGGACCAGCAGGCCAAGGGCAAGCCAGACACATTCCCGGATCCACTTGGCTACCATAAACTCTAACTCTCATGAGCACAGCTCCAGGGAAAAGGTGTAAGGCTAGGCTCAAACCCAGGGACTTTAATCTTCATGTGCCAACTACATTTTCACCACCACTCCTAAATTACAGGACCCCCCCCAGCTTAGGGACCCCTGTACCCCCTCCTAGATTACAGGACTTCCCCAGTTTAGGGACCTCTGTACCCCTCCCTACTACATTTTTGGAGCCTGATCTCACACTCTGTTACTTAGTCACTTCATCCTGCCCATACTACTACACCCCTGCCACAACCTCCAGGATAAAAGCTTCAAAGTCCATCTTCAGTGTCCCGGCTCCTAGAGCATTCTTTTTTTAATGTTTTAATTCTTTGAAAATTTTATATGATATATTTTGGTCATATTTACTCTTAAATTCTCAAGTTTTTTTTTTCTTTTAAACATTTAAATCATTCTTACATTTATTTTCAACTTCCCACACTGTGTGTTTTGTTTTGTTTGTTTTGTTTTGAGACAGCCGGCCTGGAACCTGCTTATGTAGACCAAGCTGGCCTGGAACTCACAGAGGTCCACCTGTCTCTGCCTCCCAAGTGCTGGAATTAAAGGCATGTGACACACACCTGGCCCAGACTGTGATTTCTATCTCTAGAAGTTCAACTAGGTGATTTGCATTTCTGTAGGGGACAGGTGAAGGTACACTGGGGCTGTAGCAGAGTAACAGAAAAATGATGAAAATCTTGGTGTCTGGGATCCCAGAGCATTTTTTAACAATAACGCCAAAACGCTGGCCTTCACCTTCTCACTGGTGGATAGAACCTGAGATTGAGAGGTCACACAAACCAGCTGAGGATCTTGTTAAAATTCAGCTTCTGGCTCAGTAGGTCTGTAGGAGTGCCTAAGCATATTCCTAACAAGTTCCTAGATGCCAGTAAAGGTGCTAGTTTAGGGAAAACTATTTGAATTGCAAACTCTACATAAACTTTGATTTCTGGCCTCCCAACCCAATGTAGTGTGGCTGGGAAAGCCTTTCCCCAAACCTGGCTAGGTGTCTGGGATTATCCAAAGACTCCACCCATACAGAAAGCAAGCCTAAACCAGGCCTGGTGGTGCATGCCTTTAATCCCAGCACTCAGGAGGTAGAGGCAGGCAGATCGCTGTGAGTTCAAGGCCAGCCTGGTCTACACAGTGAGTTCCAAGACAGCTGGAGCTACAGGAAGACCCTGTCTCAAAAAGAAAAAAAGCCTGAGCACCCCTTTAATCTCAGCATCCCCAGAGACACAGAGACAAAAGCAAAAGCAGGGACAGGCCTCTGAGCTGAGGCCAGCCTGGTCTACATAGGAGTTTCAGGCTAGACAAGGCTATACAGTGAGAAATTTTTTTTTTTCTGTATGTGTATGAATGTATTGTCTGCATGCAAGTCTGTGCACTCCGTGCAACGCCGCGGAGGTCAGAAGAGGGTGTCGGACTCCCCTGGAACTGGAGTTCTCCTGGAATTGGAGTTTCAGACGGCTCTCAGCCGCCATGTGGGTGCTGGGGATCGAACCCGGGTCCTCTGCAAGAGCGGTCGGCGCTCTTAACCACTAGGCCATCTCTCCAGCCCCCGAGAAATTTTTTTAACAATACACCAATTGAGGAGAAATAAAAAGGGCCCACCTGGTTTGACCTTAGTTCTGCAATGTCTCCAACCACCAGACTCTCCATCAGCTTCACCCGGTCACTACCATGTATCTTGGTCTAGGGGAGAGATGGAAAGCCTCAGGCCATTAGCTGCAGCCACTAAGCAAGGAAGTCTCCAGCCAGCACAACACTAGTCACCCAGAAGTGACTAATCTTTTGGCGGTGGAGTTGAGAGATCCAACCTTCTCATTCCCCCACACCTACCAGCCTATCTATAATTGAGCAAGGTCTGGGGACCCAACTAGCACCTTACCAAGATACCTAGTCAGTTTCCAAACCAAAACCCAACAGACCAAATGAGAGTAGGTATCAGCTTTGGCAAACCCAGGGCATTAAAAGACACTATGGCAGCAAGCAAAAGAGATTAAAGAGGAAACAATCAGGAGCTCCCCAAATCAGTCAATAGTCCTTTAGTGTCCTTAAAACTATAGTCTGCACTGGGCGTGGTTTAGAGCACGCCTTTAAACCCACCACTCAGGAGGCAGAGGCAGGCGGATCTCTGTGAGTTCAAGACCACACTGGTGTAAATAGCGAGCTCCAGCCCAGCTGGGACTAAAAGGAGACCCTACAGTCTGTCCAAGACACCCTCAAACAAAACTGAAGGGTATGGCACTGTGGACAAGGAAGGCCTGATCCAGCAGCTGGCATGCTCCTGACTCACCTGCAGCATGTGGGACACATCAAAGAGAGAGCAGTGCCTCCGTGTGTGCAGGTGGGAGTCCACGTGACTGTCCCGGTATTGCACAGGCAGACTCCACCCTGCAAATGCCACCATTTTCCCTCCTTGGGCCAGGTGGAAATCATACAGCGGAGTCCTGCGGAGCACATCCTGTGGGCAGCCAACCTTAGTGGCACCACGTCCCCAGTGCCCAGCAGTCTCCTTTCCCCAACCACCAACTCCAGTACCCGTTATCCCACCTGTGCAAAACTGAATGGGCGACTCAGGGCCGAGGGGAGTGCCTGAAGACGAGAACCAAGAAGGCCCACCATGCTCACTGCCCGCTGCATTGTCACCCGAAAATGGTGCAGACGGCACGGAGGCCACCACTCTGCCAGGCACGCTGGGATATGTAGTCCGAACCCCTGCTTGGACAGGTCTTTCTGTCCCGAGGGGATGAAAAAGGGGGCGGGAAGCACAGAGGGCCGGCAGGGATTTAAAACAGACTGTCCCGTGACTCCCAATAGCCTCAGGCTCTTCCTCTAACCAATCAAAGCAAATCAGGCAGTTCTGGGCAGAAAAGGCTTCCCATAACCAGAGCTGAGGGTTAAAACTCCCTGTGATGACCTGCCCAGCATCCAGAAGGTCAAAGTTCTGCTAATGGTTGAAAAGCCTGAATTACACATTCAGGTCAAATAGCCATGGGGGATGGAGAGATCACCAGAGAGTGAAGCCAGCCAGGCAGGCAGTCTGGCCTCCTGCAGTCCTCCTATTGAGCACACACAGGCAACCAACACAGTCACGTGCATTCCACAAGTATTTATTGACTTTGCCCCACACTAACCCCAGTGCTAGGAGCTTGGTGCACAGTTGTGAATGATGCATGGTCCCTGCACCTCAGGGTCCTCTTTACTCATACACTCCAAGGATCACTGTTCCCTAAACACAGGACTATGGTTATCACCCATTCAGCAAAAACTGGATGGGGCTAACAAATGATCCTGCAGGTGAAGACATTACCTTTAAGAAGGCAGAAGGGTAAGAATGAATACCAGGTAGCAACCAAAAAGTGGGTGAACTTTCCCAGAAAACTTAGCCAACTTTCCAGGTCTGAGACACTTTGTAGCATTGCTTCATAACAGCTCCCAGGGGCAAAGCCGGGAAGAACCAGAGGGAAGTGGAATCTTATCCTAAGAAGGAAGAGCAGCCTTGATCATTCAGAGGCAATAGAGGACCCCAGCCTCTCACAAACACCAGTGAGACTGTCACATGGACAGCCTCCCTGCAAGGTGGATCTGTCATAACACTGGGCATGACTGAAAAACAGTTGGAGAGGGACATGGGTGTACTTTGGGCTATGTCAGATAGCAGACAGGTTACAGGTCTCATTCTCAGAACCCAGCAGTACCAGAAGTACCTACCCTGGACCAATAGAGAACACATTTCAGGAGGCAGCTCATGCACCTAGGTACTCAGTTTCCCCAAATCCCCAGCTTTGCCTCCTAGGCTAGTAGCAGACAAATTTAAAGAGGAAATTTTGTGGACAGTGTAACAAAAGGAAAAAGCAGAGGAAATAATAGAACATCTCTTCCTCAAGCTTCCCAGTTTATAAATGTCAAAGTAGGGGGCTGGAGAGATGGCCTAGCGGTTAAGAGCGCCGACTGCTCTTACAGAAGACCCGGGTTCGATCCCCAGCACCCACATGGCGGCCGAGAACCGTCTGAGACTCCAATTCCAGGAGAACTCCAGCTCCAGGGGAATCCGAGACCCTCTTCTGACCTCCGCGGCATTGCACGACACGGGTGCACAGACCTGCATGCAGACAGTACGTTCATACACATACAGAAATAAATGAAATAAACAAATTTAAAAAAAAAAAAATGTCAAAGTAGCATTTCCCTTCCAGGGCTAGCTGGAACAGGTTCATCCCAGCCCACTGCACTCAAGATGGGGGAACCGGTAGAAGTCAGGCAAGTGTTTGTTGGCAGGACAGGCAGAGGGAACTCAAGGATTCTTAGTAACTAGAACCAGAGTATTTTGAGAGACTGAAATTTGCATTGTAGACAGGCAAAGACAAAGTGCACCCCTATTAGGAACTTATGCTAAGATAATTAGTTGAGCCCCCAGAATTGCAAATCTGTGAATAGGGTCCAGACAGAACTTGGATGCACAGGGAGCACGCTTCAGCCTCTTGGTGGCCAACCATGCCTGCGTGGGCACAAAAGGCCAATGTCTCAGGTAGGAGCTGGAACTCATGTGTAGGAGAGCAAGTTCAGATCATAACAGCCATCAACCTGCAACACAAGAGATCATCAGTTCTGACCTCCAAACAATGTAAGGCAAGCAGGGGGAAGAGATCACTCACATCAAAGCGGCCGATCCTTGTGGAAGTGTGACTGGCTCGTATCATCTCTGTCAGCGCCCACATGTGCTGTACCTCAGAGGATACACTGCTGGGGTCTGGGAGACCCTGCTCCAGAAGGAGAGATCAGTGGCCATAAGTGTCCTCCCAGAAGTGCCCTTCAGAGGTCTACAGAGCCCAAGCTAGGGTATGGAGCACTCCACCTGAGACTAGCAACATTCTTGGGTAATTTGTAGAACATGAGGTTAGGGAGCTGATGTTCAGTAGGCAGTCCAGTCCCATAAGAGAGATGCCTAAATTCCATAGCCCAAAAGATAAGACATTGAACACCAAGGGCCATTGGTCTAGTCCCAGAATCTTGTGGTTCTGGGAATCTAACCTAGAGCCTTATGCATTCTAAGCAAGTACTCTACTAAACTACAGTCCCCAGGCAGCACAGATTCCTACAGCCAGAGGACCACCTGTGCCTGTTCTGGACACCAGTGCATTCATACCCAGAATTAGATCTTACCTCAACACAGGGAGCAGGCTGCTCATTGGGCACTGGGTGGGAGAGCCACTTGGGGAGGTTCACAGAGGGGCTCTGCAAAGCAAAGGCATACACACTGCACCAAGGCAGAGTGCAAGAACCCTGGCACTTCAGAACACAGGGAAGGATCCCTGAGCCTGAAACACTGAAAAAGCCCTTTACTCCAGTCAGGAGACAGAGGCAAATAGATCTCTGTGAGATGGAAGACAACCCGGTCTACAGCTGTAGCTACAGGGAGACCCTGTCTTAAAAAGACCAAAAAAAAAAAATTTAAAAAGGTTAAAAGGACCCTTGGATTACTAAGCTCTTCTGCTGGGGAGAAGGCGAATCCGGGAACATAAGCAAAGTATCACCCCGTGAAAGTTCTATCTCTGAAAGTGATGGGTGGTCTCAAAGGTCAGGAGATACTGAGACAAAACCTCACCTTTGATTATGAATTTCTACATCCATAACCAGATAACTTTTTCCTTTTTTTTTTTTTTTTTTTTTT
>VZQC01004139.1:2069452-2099837 GCA_009823505.1 Rhizomys pruinosus | reverse complement strand
TAAATAAATAAATTTCAAATAAATGAAACATTTAATTAAGACTTACAACCATTGATTTAACTCTAAACTGTTTGCAGAAGGATAATGAAGCAGGTGGGGAAATCTTCCAAATTCCTTCTATTGAAGGCCAGCAATCACTGCTATACTAATACCAAAACCAAGGCAAGAGTTACAACCAAAAAAAAGAAACTATAAACCCATCTCTTTAATGAAGCACAGATTGGAAACATTCTCAACACAAATACTTGCAAATGGCTACAGACCCAAGCATAAAAAGATCTCTCATTATGAGCAAGTGGGATAATACCAGAGATTCGCTGGTGAGTTTCCACAGTATGAAATCGAGATAATTATCATAAACATTAGTAAATGATCTGAAAGACAAAAAAAACATAATCCATCTCAACTGATGTCAGAAACCTTTGGGACAAAATCCAGCATCCCTTCATGGCTAGTAAAGTCCTACAGGGAGATTGGACTGGCAGGATCATTCCTCAATGTAAATCGCAAACCCAAATATACAAAGAAACCCACAGGCGGGCTGGAGCAGATGCCTATGCGGTTAAGAGCAACCGGAACCTGCTCTTACATGAGGCCCAGGTGGTCGATCCCAGCACCCACATGGCGGCGCAGACAATGAAATAAATATTAATTAGAAAAAAAAAAAAACTCACAACAGCCAACCATCAATCCTAAATGGAGAATGAATTCAGAAGCAATTCCCTTAAAGTTAAGGAACTCTGCAAGGTCTGCCTCCCTGTGCTCCATTCCTTTTCAGTATAGTAGCTTGAAACACTTGCTAGGGGCAAGTGGGAGGCAGAGCTTTTGATCCCAGACACTCAGAGCAGAGGCAGTTGAGGATCTACGAGAGTTCAAGGCCAGTCCTGCGTTACAGAAGTGAGTTTCAGGCCAGTCTGGGACTAAAGGTGAGACCCTTGTCTTCAAAATACAAATAAAAAAAGAAAAAAATGAAAACTGCTGTGGCAATGAAAGCAAAGTAGTGAATTAAAGGAGTCTACATTGAAAAGAGGGAAAGTCATTCTATCCCTTTTTGCAGATTGATATGATAGCCAGGACAGCTGGGGCTACAGGAAGACCCTGTCTTGAAAAAAACCAAAAAAAAAAAAAATTAAAAATTATTTTAAAAAATAAAATAAATTAATAATAATAGTAATAACTATTATTTTTTTAATTTTTTTATTTATTTCTGTATGTGTATGAATGTACTGTCTGCATGCAAGTTTGTGCACCCGTGTCGTGCAATGCCGCGGAGGTCAGAAGAGGATCTCGGATTCCCCTGGAACTGGAGTTCTCCTGGAATTGGAGTTTCAGACGGTTCTCAGCTGCCATGTGGGTGCTGGGGATTGAACCCGGGTCCTCTGTAAGAGCGGTCGGCGCTCTTAACTGCTAGGCCATCTCTCTAGCCCAGTAATAACTGTTATTAATGGGGGTAGGGGAAAAGAAAAACATAATAGTTGTTAATATAATAATAATTTTTTTTTGAGACGGAGTCTCCCTGTAGCCCCAGCTGTCCTAGAACTCACTATGTAGACCAGGCTGGCTTTGAACTCACAGAGATCTGCCTGGTTCTGCCTCTGGAGTGCCACCATGCACGGCCATAATAATAGAATTTTGAAAAGAATTTTAGGCCATGGGGCTGGAGAGATGAGTCAGCACTTAAGAGTATCTGCCTGGCATGGTGGCACATGCCTTTAATCCTAGCACTTGGGAGGCAGAGGTAGGCTGATCTGAGAGTTTGAGGCCACCCTGGTCTACAGAGTGAGTTCCAGGACACCTGGGGCTACAGGGAGACCCTGTCTCAAAAAGACCCCCCCAAAAAAAATAATAATAATAATTAAAAAAAAAAGAGTATGTACTCCTCTTGCAGAGGACCTAGCTTGGTTCCCAGCACCCATATCACAGCTCGAAACCTCCTTGTAACTCCAACTCACGTGACCCAGTGCCCTTTTCTGCCCTCTGTACTCATATACACATAATCCCACACAGACATAGAAACACATGCATACATATCTGGGGTTGTTTGTTTATTTGCTTTTGTCTTTCTGAGACAGTGTCTCCCTTGTAGCCCCAGCTGGCCTGGAAATTGCTATGTTAATCAGGCTGACCTTGAACTCACAGAGATTCACCTGCCTCTGCCTCCAAAATGCTGGGCTAAAGGCATGTGCCACCACACCTGGCTACATTCATATAACTTAAAATAAAGATTTAAAAACAATGCTGTGGGGATAGCACAGCCGTTAAAGGCGGAGGCTAAGAGCCGGGCGTGGTGGCGCACGCCTTTAATCCTAGCACTTGGGAGGCAGAGGCAGGCGGATCTTTGTGAGTTCAAGGCCAGCCTGGTCTACNAACAAACACCAGTGAAGACTGTCACAAAGGCGACAAGTCCCTGCTCGCCCTGCAAAGGGGAGACTAGTCATGAACGCGACTGGGCATCCGACTGAAGAAACATGTTGGAATGTGGAGGACATCGGATTGTACGTCGGGGGCATGTCTCAGAGTAGACAAGACAGGTTGTACACGTCTCATTCTTCAGATAACCTCATGCAGTACCTCAGGAAAGTACCATTACCCTGGACCAAAGAAACACATTCAGGAGGCAGCTATGCGACCTAGGGTACTCAGTTTCCGGCATCAAATTCGGCTCAGCTTGCCTCGCAGGCTAGTAGCAGACAATTTAAAAGATGGAAATTTTTGCTGGACAGTGTAACAAAGAAATAACAGAGGAAATAATAAACTATCCTTCCTCAAGCGTTCCCAGTTTAATACATGTCAAAGTAGGGGCTGGAGAGAAGTGGCCTATGCGTAAGAGCGCCGATCTGCTCTTACAGAGACCCGGGTCGATCCCCCAGCACCCACAGGCGGCCGAGAACCGTCTGAACCTCCATTTCCAGAATTAACTCCAGCTCCAGGGGAAATCCGAGACCCTTTCTGACCTCCGCGAATGGGCAATGCACGACACGGGTCAAACCAGACCTGCATCAGACAGTACGTTGCTACACAAATACAGAAATAAAGAAAAAACAAATTAAAAGAAAAAAAAGTTCAAAAGAGTAGCATTCCGCTTCCAGGGCACTAGCTGGAAAATCAGGTTCTATCCCACACACTGCCAACTTCAGATGGGAGGAACCGGTAGAATCTAGGCAAGTTGTTGCAGGACATGGGCAGCAGGGATACTCAAAGATTCTTAGTAAACAGAGTAACCAGAGTATGTGTGAAGACGGGAGATGATTTGCATTGTAGACCAGCAAAGACAAGTGGCACGCTCCTAAATTAGGAGACTTACTTAAGTAAATATTGAGCCGCCCCCAAATGGGCAAGATCTGTTGAATAGGGTTCCCAAGCAGAACTTGGATCACAGGGAGCAAGCGCTTCAGCCTTGGGCCAAATCCATGCCCTGCGTGGTGCACAAATAGGCCAATGTCTCAGGTAGGTAGCTGGAACTCATGGTAGGAACCAAAGTTCGAAAGTCATGAACGAAGCCATCAACCTGCAACACTTAAGTAGATCAATCAGGTTTCTACCTCGCAGAAGACAATGTAAGGCAAGGCAGGGGAAGAGATCACCTCACGATCAAAGCGGCCGATTCGCTTGTGGATATTGTGAATCGCATAGGGGATGCTCGGCTAGTCCTAGGCCGGGCTGTGCAGCTCGAGCCCGCGATCAAGGTGCTGAGTACCTGTCAAGAGCGTACGTCGTAACGTGAGCCGAGATCAGGGGCTGGATGATCCCTGTGGACTCTCCAGAGGAGAGATCAGTGGCCGAATGAAGTGTCCTCCCATCGCATAGAATGCCCTTGGCAGAAGGGTCTAAGAGCCCAAGCTAGGTATCTGGAGCACTCCTACTTCTGAGACTAGCAACATTCTCTTTGGGGTAATTTGTAGAACTGGTGTTAGGAGGTCTGATGTCATAGGCATCCAGTCCCATAAGATGAGATGCCTAAATTCCATAGTGCCCAAAAGATAAAGATCATTGAACACCAAAAGGGCCATTGTCTAGTCCCAGAATCTTGTGGTTCTGGGAATCTAACCTAGAGCCTTATGCATTCTAAGCAAGTTACTTACTAAAGCTAACAGTCCTCAGGCACAATGCACAGATTCCTATACAGCCAAAGACCGCACCTGTGCCTTGATCTGGAGCATGGCAGTGCATTTCATAACCTCAGCAATAGAATCTTATCCTCAATCACAGGGTAGGCAGCTGCTCATGTGGGCATAGGGTGGGAGAAGCCTACTGGGGAGGTTCCACGAGAAGTGGGCTTCCTGTCAATAAGCAAATATGGCATACAACTACTGCACCAAGGCAGAGTGCTAAGAAACATGCTGGCACTTCAGAACACAGGGAAGGATCCCTGAGCCTGAAACACTGAAAAAGCCCTTTACTCCAGTCAGGAGACAGAGGCAAATAGATCTCTGTGAGATGAGTAACAACAACCCGGTCTACAGCTGTAGCTACAGGGTACTCTGTCTAAAAATAGACAAAAAAAAAAAATTTAAAAAAGGTAAAAGGACCGCTGGATACTCAAGCCTCTTCTGCTGGGGAAGATAGGCGATCCGGTGAACATAACAAGAGTACACCCCTGTGAACAGTTCTATATCTGATAGTGATGTGTGGTCTCAAAGGTCAGAGAGAGGAGGAACTATCCCCAAACACCTAGAAAAAGAAACCAACAAAACAAAAAAAAAAAAAAATCTTTTCCTTTTTTTTTTTTTTTTTTTTTGTCCCTTTTGTCTTTTTGAGACAGTATGCGTCTTCTGTAGCCGTCCAGCTGGTCCTGAAACTTCGAAACTTTAAGAGCTAGGCTCGCCTTGAACTTCACAGAGATTCGCTCCTAAGTCCTCTCCTCCGCGCGTCTGGATTAAAAAGATATGAAGCCTAACCACATCCCGGTCCGGCCCCAGCTAATAGTCTAAAAGATCCTATGTCCACACCCAACCCCAGTTCCCCATTCTCAATAACCTAGCTGAAGGCTTTGTGTAAAGTACTTAAAGCAACAGTTGGAGGAAGTCAATTAAACTTTGGTGTCCTGCTGGTAAATGTCGCAGTTGCCGTCCACAGTTGAAAGCTGCCACAGGTGGGATGGACTAGCCGCAAGACTAAGTACGGTAGCTCCAAGAACTCCTGGATGTCACACAAGCAATCTAGACACATAGAAAGGAGCCACCAAAGACCTCAGCTCACGTGCCCAAGAAGTCTCCACAACCAACAGTTCAGCCAAAATCTTGCCTTCCTAGAACTTCCTTTGGGAAGGAAAAAACAAGTGGTCCCCAAGAATACACGCCTGAAAAGACCAACAGTGAGACTTGCCCAGTCTGCCACTCTGTCCTCCCATTCTGCTATTATGCCCAATCCCTCAACAGGAATTTCTCATTCTGGACTGCCTAGCAACTTGCAGGTTCATTGCTGAACTCTGTTGTTTTGGAAAAATAGGATAACATATTCCTGGGCTCCTTCTTCACTGTGTGGATCAGGCATCAGACAGTAGTCCCGAAGGCAGGTTACCCACTTGGATGGTGTGTGCCCTGAGGTATGTTGACGGACACGGATGCTCAAAAAAGCTGTGTAGTAATTCTTAAATGTGATTTCCTGCAACTAGAATAGACACAACCCACCATGGATAATGCAGAGTCCAGGGCCATATTGGACTACCAATGCTCCTCTCTTTTTTAAATAATTTGTTTTTTATTTTTAATTGAACATTTAGTTAATTTATTTTTTTGGTTCTTTTTAAGACAGGGTCTTCCCTTGTAGCCCCAGCTGTCCTGTAAACCACTCTGTAGACCAGGGTTTGGCCCTTGAACTTCACAAAGATGCCGTCCTGCCCTGCCTCTCTCCGAGTTCGTAGTTAGAAGGCGTGCGCCATAACCACTCCCGTCTTTTGTTTTTTTTAATTTTTTATTTATTTCTGTTTGTGTAGTGAAGTACGGTTCTGTCATGCATAGGTGCTGTGCACTTCCGTGTTTGTGCAATTCTCGCGGAGGTCAGAAGAGGTCTCGGATTCCTCCTGGAACTGGAGTTTTCTCCTGAAATTGGAGTCCTCAGACGGTTGCTCGGTCCGAGCATGCTGGTTGCTGGGGAGTCGAATCCCGGTCCCTCTGTAAGAGTGTGTGCGGGCGCTCTAAACCAGCTAGGGGCCATCTCTCACTAGCCCCTAATTTATTGTTTATTTTATGTGATGAATGTACTGTCCTCATTATAGGCTTGGTGCACCCGTGTTGCCGTCAATGTTGCAGAGGTTCAGAAAAGAAGGCGTTCAGATTCCACGTGGAAACTGGAGTTAAAGATCGTTCTTAGCACCCTGTGAGTGCTGGGAATGAACCCGGGTCCTCTGCAAGAGCAGTGTTCTTAACCCCTGAGCCATCTCTCCAGTCCCTCCTCCCTTTTTTTTGAAACATACTCTTTTCACCAATTTAACAACCACCAGGGACACAATTTGGCTTTCCTAAACATGCTCACACTCCAGTAAGTCATATAAACTATGACTGTAAATCTTCCATATATCCAAGATGTTAAGATGCTGATATCAAAGGTTAGAATCCTAACCTTGCCGGGCGTGGTGGCCTGCACTGCCTTTGAGCGAGCGAGCGTGTTATCTATATCTATCTCTATGCGGAGCGTCTTGGCGAGTTTCAAGGGCCGCCTGGTCTACAGAGTGAGTTTCCAGGACAGCTGGGGCGTACAGGGAGACGCCTGTCTTCAAAAAAAAAAAAAAGAACAAAAAAAAATAAAGAAAATCCTAACCTTGAAGTAAGGGGAAATGTGAACATTTTAAAGCCTGAAAAGAGAAAACAAGTATGCCAGAGGAATAAACAAATCAGATAATGTGTTGGGCCTCATAGTATGAATGCTTCTTAGTTAAGATACTAATGTAGCACAATAATCTAGGGTTATGGGTGGCAGCACCCTTGTAGATTCAGCACCTTGGTAAGTGGGAAACAGGATTATAGTTCAGTAAGTGTCATAATAATAGGAGTTTCAAGCTATTCTATGATGGTCCCACAACGTCGGTTGTTGGTACTTGAATATAATTTTCCCATAAATATATAATATATATATAAGAATATATATATATAACGTGAGAAACTGAGAATCTGACATTGGACAGAGTATTGTTCCGGTAGGATCCTGATCATGATGAAGGGCCGCTCTATGGCTTTGTGGGTGCATCCCGCGTGTCCTATATCACAGATGCATTAGATTTACATATTGTTACTACAGCCGGTCTAGCGAGCATGATCATGCGCCTGTTCCCTACTCCGGGCTGGCGTTGTTGCATCGAGATCACCTATCGAACATCTAAGCAAATAACTAATGGCATAAGTGCTTCTTCACTTCAATTACATACTGGCTAGGACGTTCTAGGTTGTCCGCGTCCAAGCCCGTTAATTATGTTTCCCAGACCATGGTAAGGAACAGCTTGGGAGATAACCACACATTATAACTTTGGGCCAAGAGGGTGGGAGAGGCAGACACATGGTGGTTCAGAATGTCCTGCCATTAGAAGTAGGCTTTGTCCCGAGATGTGGTCATGCAGAGTCCTGTCACTGTCAACTGACAGGGAAGTGCAACTGGGAATTGGAAACTAGGCACCGGGGAGATCTAGATGAGAGATGAGTAACACATGACTTGTGGCAGGAGCCATAGGAATAGGAAAGAGTTAAGTTTAGGGGTAAATCATTATTTAATGACCCTAGCTATGGTCAGAAACAAAGTACCCTCGCTTGTATTGAGGTTCATAACTGTATTTACCAGCGATGTCCTGGGAGTAGGGAAAGAGATGTTTAAGAGAACGGGAGACAGTAGGTCTAATAAACTAGTGTACATGCTACAGGAGAAAGGAGCTAATGGTCAATTCTCAAGAGCCAGGGGCACTACAGAAGCTTTATGTAAAAGGTTAAATGTCTGAGAAACACCCAAGTTCCAGTCTTCCCCGCCCAGAAGCTTCTGTCGCTCCCACTTGGGGGTCGCTCACCTCGAAAGGCAGGACGCCCGGAAAGGTGACATCGATGACCAGCACGCCAGGCCGACCTTGGGAGGTCCGCACGTCGCCCACCTGCAAGGCTACAGTGCTTTTCACATGACAGGGCACCAACACACGGGACATGATGCCAGCGGCTGCTACCCGGCAATGTCACAGTGTTCGAGTGACGAGTACGGTCCGAGCCTTGCCAGTACGGCACTGAGTTTCCTTACCTGGCGTGGTGCCGTGAGGCCGTAAAGATCTACAACTCGGTTTCCGAAATACCACCTCGGCCGTTGCATTAGGCTAGCCAGTTCCTGATTGCTCAGGCGGATTGAGTTCTCCAAGTAATCTCCACATTCACTTGGTTGTGAGCCTTAGACCACCGCTGGTCGCTACCCAGCAATGTCCGTCGTTCTGTTCATAAGGATCCAGCGACAGAACGCTGTCGCCTCCCTATGTTTCTCACTGGTATTGCTACTTTGTTAGCAATGGTCGTCAGTTACGTGTCAGAAATAATGTCGGATAATACAACCAATGATTATAGGACTACCGAACATTATCGAAAATTTAGACGTTCTCATTGATGTTTGAGACCTGTGTGCCTGTGAAACTCTCGTTACTGTAGACCCAGACGGCCCATCGAAACTGTACCAAGAAAGTAGCATCTGAAGGCTACTGGATGATAAGGCGTGGTTCACTTGCTCTGCATCTTAAACAGAGGGGGGGGGCCGAGAGATGGCGCTAGCCGGTTAAGAGCAACTCACTGTCTCTTGGCAGAGGACGCCGGGTTCGATTCTCCTGCAGCTACCCTACTGGGCGGCCTGAGAACCGGTCTGTAAACTCCCAATTTCCAGGAGAAGCTTCCAGTTCCAGGGGCAATCCCGGACATGCCTTCTTCTGACGTCCTTCGCGGCAATTGCAAGGACACGGGTTGCATACAAACACTGACATGCAGACAGTAATATATCCCATACGCATAAATAAATAAATAGTATCATGCCATGGGCGGTTGGTGGCACAGCGCAACTGTTAATCCCAGCAACTTGAGAGGCAAGAGGCTGCAGGCGGTCTTTGTGTGAGCACAAGGCCAAGCCTGGTCTACAGAGTGAGTTTCCAGGAACATGCATGGGCTACCTAGTGAAGACCCGTCTCAAAAGAGACCAAAAATAAAAATAGTAAATACAATAAATATGAATAAATGTAGAATAAATTATAATGAATACATTTAATTAAGACTTACAACCATTGATTAACTGCTATAACTGGTTTGCAGGTTAAGGATAATGAAGCAAGGTGGGGAAATCTTCCAAATGTCCTTCTATGAAGGGCCCAGCAATCGACCGCTCATCACTAATACCAAAACCAAGCAAAGTTACAACCAAAAAGAACTATAAACCATCTCATTAATGAAGCACAGATTGGAAACATTCTCAAACAAATGACTTGCAATTTATGGCATAACAGACCCAAGCATAAAAAGATTCTTCTCATTATGAGCAAGTGGGATATATACGCAGAGGATTCCTGGGAGTTTCCACGTGAATTGAAATCGAAGATAATTATCAATAAACACTTACGGTAAATGATGCTGAAAAGACAAAAAAAACATAATCATCTCAACTGATGTTCAAGAAATCCTTTGAGGACAAAAATCCAGCATACCCTTCATGGCTAAGTAAAGTCCTACAGGGGAAGATTGGACTGGCAGGATCATTCCTCAATGTAAATCAAAACCATAATATACCAAAGAAACCCACAGGCCAGGGCTGGAGAAGATGCCGTATGCGGTTAAGAGCAACCGGAACCGCTCTTACATGAGGATCCCAGGTGGTCGATCCCGTCACCGCAACATGGGCGGGACAGAAAGAAATGAAATATTAATATTAGAAAAAAAAAAAAACTCCAACAGCCCAACATCAATCCTAAAATGGTGAGATATGAATTCAGAAGCAATTCCCTTAAAGTGTAAGGAACTCTGCAAGGTCTGCCTCCCAGTCGCTCCATTCCTTTTTCAGTATAGTGCTTGAAAACTTGCTAGGGCAAGTGGAGCAAGCTTTTGATCCCAGACACTCATGAGTCAGAGGCATGAGGATCTCGAGGAGTTCAAGGCCAGTCCTGTCTACAAAGTGAGTTGTTCCAGGCCAGTCTGGACTTAAGAGGTGAGAGCCCTGTCTCAAAAATACCAATAAAGAAAAGAAAAAAATGAAAAACTTGCTTGGCAATAAGAGCAAAGTAGTGAATTAAAGGAGTACTTATTGTAAAAGAGGAAGTCAATCTATGCCTATTTGCTGATGAGATATGGTAGTTTACCTAAGGGAATGCTAAAAACTCCACGAGAAAAACTGAAAAATGATTAGAGTTGTTGGCAAAGTGGTGAAGTACAAAATTAACCTAGAAATAATCATAGCCTGGGTTTTTTTTTGTTGTTAATTTTTATTTCTGTATGTGTTTTTTTTTTTTTTTTTTTCTTTTTTTTTCTGCATGCAGGTCTGTGCGGGTGCAATGCCGCGGAGGTCAGATTGAGGGTGTTGCGATTCCCCTGAAACTGGAGTTCTCCTGGAATTTTTTTTTTTTTTTTTTTTTTTTTTTATGTGGGTGCTGGGGTTCTAACCCGGGTCCTCTGTAGAGCGGTCAGCGCTCCGTTAGACTGCTGAGGCCAAATTCTCCCAGCCTCAATCAGTGGCCTTTTTTATACCAACAACTAGCAACTGAAAAGGGAATACAAGGAGTCTGCTCCCAATCTCATTCATGATAGCCTCAAAAAACAATAAAGTACCTAGAAACAAACCCTAACCAAATACAGCCAAAGATATCACAACAAAAATTTTAAGCCAGGCGTGGTGGTGCACGCCTTTAATATCCAGCACGTGGAAGGCAGAGGAAGTGGATCTTTGTGTGCATATTCAAGGCCAGCCCTGGTCCTACAGAGTGAATCCAGGACAGCTGTGGCTACAGGGAATGAATCCCCTTGTTTTGAAAAAGACAAAAATAAAAAACAATAATAATATAAATTATAAAGTAAAAACTTAAAACCCCCTGAAAGAAGGAAATGTGGGAAGAAGGAAACATCAAAGAAGAATGGAAAGTACCTCGTCCCTAATTGGCTCCTTGGATTGGGAAAAATTTATAATATGTAAAGAAGGTCCATTGAATGTTCCAAACTGAAAATACAGATCAAGCATATCCCATTAAAAGAAATCCCCCAATAGGGTTTTCTTCACAGGTTAGAAAAAATCCTAAATTCAAAATTATGGAAAAACAAAAGACCACTGAAAGCCAAGCAACCCTAGTGAAAAGAGCAATAACAGGGGGAAATCTCTATACCTAGACTTCAAACTACACTATCTAGAGTGCTATAGTCATAAAAACAGTCTTGGTACTGGCACAAAAACAGACCTGTAGACCAATGGAACAAACTGAAGACCCAAACTTGAGTACATCAATGTTCAGGGGTGGATGGGGGTGGGGTGGATATGCCTCCACTTAAGCCACTCGCCTGGTACGTACTTCATTCAGTGGTCGCTGGGAAAGTCCCTGACTCTAAGAATGTGTCTGTGCACTCTAAGTCCATAAGGGTGCAACAGGCCCAGCCTTGTGTGTATGTGTGTGTGGTGTTGTGTGGTGTGTTCTTTTGCCTCTATTTTTTTTCCCCCAAGTAGCCAAGTTTTTAGTGAGCATTGTGCATCTTCAACAACAACATCCCTCAGTCAAATCCAGACCCGTTCCCCCTTCTTTGCCCCATCCCTTGTCCAACCAGACAGAGCTCTGCATTCTGCCAGACATGTGTTTCAACCTTTCCCCAGTCTGTTAAAATTTGCCTATGCAGCAGGGCATGGTGGCTCATGCCTTTAATTTTTTTTTTTTTTTTTTTTTTGGGGGGGGTGGTTTTTTGGGAGTTCAAGGCCAGGCCTGGTACACTATGAGTGAGCTGCCCAGGAGCAGCCTGGGACACAGGGATGACCCTGTCTTTGAAAAAGAACCATAAAAAAAATATTTTTTTCCATTTGCAGAAATTATCGTGTGTTCGGCAGACAGTGTCACTTCATTTCAGTCAGTTCTTTGACCCAGTCTTTTGTTGTTTGTCCTCCATTTGCATATCACTTGCCAATAATATGCAAAATGTTGCCACATATATCGAAGAGGTAATGGACATCATAGGTTTGTATTTGATTTATTTGTTATTATTTCATTTATTTATGTTATTTAATTTATTTTTGTCTTTTCCAAGACAAGGTCTCCCTGTAGCCTCCCAGCTGTACTGGAACTCACGCTGTAAGATGAGGTGCTGGCCTTGTGAACTCACAAAGACATCATATGTTTTAGCATCTTCATCTTAAGCTTATGATTTCTTTTTTTTTTCTTATTAGGGGCGAAAGATGTCAAGTTTTCCTTAAGAAAGTGTTGAAGTTTCCTCCTTGGCAAAACCAAACAACCACCAGTCCTGCACTTGTGCTCCACACGGGTCTCCCTTACCCATTTGGTCACCAAAATATAGAATCCAGAAGCACTCTGTCAGTCCTGTCTCTTAATCTTCCTGTAAACGGCGCTCCATATACACGGGCTGGGTGAGTGTCCAATAATGACAGTCTATATTCTGAATGGGCTGAAACCCCAGTAGTTAGTTGCTCAGCCCACAAGCTGGGTGTCTCATCAGTTCCCATTTGGCACCAAAGGTTTGGAGGAATTTCTGAAGAGTACAGAGTCGTCTCGTGAGATATCTAGCTTGTGGAATGAGCTACTACTGGGGGTTCAACCTCTTCAGAGTATAAGACTCTGCCATTGTTTGACTACCAGGCTATATCGCCAGATGCCCCAGAACAGGAAGAGCAAAGACAGGATGTGTGCTTTAGCTACCGTTCAAACACTGTTCCTAAGGACATGACATCTTTCACAATAAAGAAAAAAAAAAAAAAAAAAGAAAAACCAATAAGCGAAGATGGTAAAACCTATGAGGTCATAATCTTGATAAATGTGGCCATGCATATTATGGCATATTTGAGTGGGCAAAATTTGGAAGGAAAACAACAACAGCAAAGCAAAAGACTGGGCTCAAAGAACTGACTGAAATGGTGAACTTAGCCGGGCGTGGTGGCGCACACTCTTTAAAATCCTATCACTTGGGAGGCAGGAGTGCAGGGCGGGATTCTTTGGGGGTTTAAGGCCACCCTGGTCTTACAGAGTGAGTTCCAGGACTTAGCTGGGCTATCTATATGACCCTGTCTCAAAAAGACAAAAAAAGAAAAAAAAAAGATAATGGTGACTTCCACTCCAAAACAATTATAACCTTGCTGCATTGAATGTTTTAAAAAGACTGGAGAAAAAGATGAAAAGACATATAAGGCCAGGAATGCAGCATGGAACACTCTTGGTTGGGTAGGGGGTCACGGAAGGTGTGTAAATGGGTCTGAACTGAATTGCAAAATGTTGTATGAAAAACGTACCAAAGCTTCAATAATATAATGGGGCTTTGAAAAAAAATAATGAACAATTGCAATTATTTAAAAACAAAACCAAAGATGATGAGGTTGTGGTGGCTCAGACGCCTTTATATCCCCAGAACTCCTGGAGGCAGAAAGCAGGAGCTCTTCCTGTAGATAAAAGGCCAGCCCGTGGCTACATTAGGGAGTTTCTAGGACAGCTTTTGGGGCCTACATAAGAAAAAAGAAAATTTTAAATAACAGGCAAGGTGGTTACACGACCGCTTAATTAACAATAGAGAGGCTAGGCAAGCCTTGAATCTCTGAATTTCGCTGGACGAACCTGGTCATACATAGTGTGAATGTTCTAGCTAGCCCATGGTTCTAAATATGTGAACAGCAAAATAAAATATATAACTATTAGGTGCTGAGAGATGCCTAGCAGTTAAGAGCGCTGTGGTGGTTTGAAATAGGTCCCCATATGGCTTTAAGTATTTGAACATTTTGTCTCCAGTTGGGGCCACTGTTCTTGGAGGTCTTAGAAGGTGTGCTGTGCTGGAGGAAATAAGTTAATTGGGGGCTTTGCTTAGTGGAATTTAACAAGGCCTTGCGGTTCCAAGTCCTCTCTCCCTGCTTCCTGTGCTCGTTGCGAGATGTGACCATCGGCTTGCTGCTCCAGCCCTGCAGCCACCATGCTTCCTGTTCAAATGATTCCGTGATCCCTCTGAACCCTCAATCATAAAGCGTCAAATAAACTTTTTTTTTTTTTTTTGTCTTTTCTTTTTTTTTGTTATTTAAAGATTTTTTTAAATTATATTTATTTATTTTGGTAGTGGGTAGAATGTATTATGAATCTGCATGTCAGGTTCGTATGCAACTCCGTGTCGTGCAAATGGCCGCGGGAGGTCAGAAGGAGGTTCGGAATCCCCTGGAACGGAAAGTCTCCTGGAATTGGGATTACAGACGGTCGTCTTAGCCGCCAATGTGGGTGCTGGGGAATCGACCCGGGTCCTCTGCAAAGCGTCGTCTCTTAAACCGCTAGGCATCTCTCCAGCCCCTTTTTGGTCCTTTTTTTTTTTTTTTTTTTTTTTTTTAGCCCCAGCTGTCCTGTGAACTCACTCTGTAGACCAGGAACTGGCCTTGAACTCGACAAAGATCCGCCTGCCTCTGAGCTCCCAAGTGCTAGGATTAAAGATGTGCACCAAACCAAACTACCACCCGGCTTTTTTTAAATAAACTCTTCCTTTTAATAAGTTCCCTTGTAATACTTTTTAGGGGTTTTTTGTTTGTTTGCTTTTGTCTTTTTTTTTTTTTTTTTTGGTCTTATTATAGCCCAGCTGTCCTGAAACTATATAGACCAGACTAACCAAGATCTCACAGACATCTGCCTACCTCTGCCTCCCAAAGTGCTAGAATATAAAAGGCCGTGCGACCACCACGCCACGGGCTGCCTCATTGGTGGTTTACAAGCAAAACAGGAAAGGTGACTAATAACAGTGATTTGTAACCAGAGGTGGCTGTTTGGCTGTGTAAAGGAACCTGACCATTGGGATTTTTGAAAAAATGTGGAAGACTTGGAACTTTGGGCTAGAAAATCTTTTGACTGCTGTAAGCAGAGTTTAGTGGGTCATTCTAGTAGAAGCTTGGAGGAAAGCATTGCTGCAAACAAATGTAGTTCCAGAGGATAATAAAGACTTAGGCAACAAATGGGATATTTTGATATAGTCTGGCAGCAGTTTGCACGCAGCCCAAAAATGCTTGCCTGATGCTAAAAAAAGCAATGGACCAATGTCTTTGGCAGAGGATTCAAGACAGTCCTAGTGTATAAAATGGTGGCTTTGTTCTGTTTCTGCTTGGTGAATGTATTACAGATCTATCAGTGAAGATAGCATGATGGGGTAGAAGGAAATGCAGTATGTACAGTTTGGATCTGAAAACTGTGCAACGTAGAAGATTAAAAGGTGGGACTGAAGGCATGGTAAAGAGAGGTTCCTTTGAATAAGGACACTAATAGTGAATTATTAGAGTCCTTGAATTTAATAAGTTAAACAATGAAAATGAAGATTAAAGTGATTAAGGAGAAGCCTCGAGATTTAAAAGTAAACAACAGAAACAGTAACTTCAGGGCAATGACCACAATCCAGCTTGAAGCCGCCAATTTTTTCGAAAGAAAATACTGAAAGCTATTTTCTACTCAAGTCCCAGGCAGAGAAAAGTTTTGCAAAATGTGGTTAAAGTAGTTGAGAGTCCATCCCGAATTTGCAGCCAGATTTTGCAATTTCATTCACGTGGTTGCTGGCCTTTAGAGGTCAATGAAGTTTGCAAAGAGTGAAGGGGTCTTCAAGTTCTTCCTTGACAGTTTAGAGAGCCAAAGAGGTCAGGCAGAATACAGCATGGTGTCCCTGAATAAAGAAGTGCCCTGAGAGGTCATTGCGTGAAGCTATGAATGTGAACCCTAGTTGGCAGCGGAGACCCCAAAAAAGACATTCAAGATATGCTAGATACCTTGTGAGATATTTTGCCAAGGAGAGCTGCATACAGGATGTGGTACCTAGCCTAAGAAAGAGATGTATGTTGCAAGCAAAGCTGAGTCATCTAAGCCCTTTGGACATAAAGTCCCCATCTAAGCCCTTTGGAAGTCCAAGTCCCAGAAGTTTTGCATGTGGATGCTACTGGACTTGGTGTTTGCACTGCTGGTTTTTCGGTCTTGTTTTGGTCCGTATTTCCTCACTATGCCTCTATTCCCTTCCCTTTGGAATGGGAATGTGTAAAATCAAAAGACGTAGTTCCACTGTATGTTAGGAACATGTAATTTGCCTTTTGATTAGTTTACAGGAGCTTAACAGTGTAAAAAATTGCCGTGGTCTCAGAAGAGATTTTGGATGATCAACTTGAATAGAAAATTGAGAATGGTAAAGACTATCTGAACTTTAAAGGTTGGACTAAATGCATTTTTGCACTTTATATGGTCAAAAGCCTATGGGGGCCAGGGAAGTGGAATATGGTGGTTTAAATGAAAATGCCCCCCATAGCTTTAAGTATTCTGACATTTTTTTCCCCTGTTGGTGGCATTGTTTTTGGTCTTAGAAGGTGTGGCTTGTGCTGGAGGAAGTACGTTATTGGGGGCCAGCTTAGAGAGTTCAAGAGCCTTGTCAGTCTCCAGTCTCTCTCCCTCTGCTTCCTGTGGCTCATTTCAGATGTGACCTCGGCTTGCTGCTCCAGCCCGGCCAACATGCTTCCCGCCACAATAGACTCTAAATCCCTGGAACCAATCATAAGCTCAAATAAAAAAAAAAAAAAAAAAAAAAAAAACTCTTCCTTTTATAAGTATTCCTTGGTCATTGTGGTTTTTATCACAGAAACAGGGAAGTGAGTAATACAAGTGCCAACTGCTCTTGCAGAGGAACCCAGGTCAAAGTCACAGCATGCACATGGTGGCTGAGACCCATCCTTAACTCCAGTTCCAAGGGAATCCCAACAACCGCTCTTCTGACCTCTAGCAGCACTGCAGACATGGGTGCACAAACCTGCATGCAGACAGTACATTCAATGCATACATAAATAAGTTAAATTAAATTAAAAAAAAAAAATTTTTAAAAAATCACCTGGCCAGGGGTGTGTGGTGCATGCCTTAATCCTAGCACTTGGGAGGCAGAGGCAGGCGGATCTTTGTGAGTTCAAGGCCTAACAGAGTTACAAGGTCTACAGAGTGATGTTCCAGGAACAGCCTGGGGCTACAGAAGACCCTGTCTTGAAAAAAACCAGAAAAAAAAAAATAAAATAATTATTTTAAAAAATAAAAATAAAATTAAATAATAATAGTAATGAACATTTTTATTTTTTATTATTTCTTTATGTGTAGAAATGTACTGTAATGCATGCCAATTTGTGCACCCGTGTCTGCAATGCGGCGGAGGTCAGAAGATTCGGATTCCCCTGGAATCTGGAGTTCCTGGAATTGGAGTTTCATGGAGGTTCCTCAAAGCTGCCGATGTGGGTGCTGGGAGTGAACCCAGGGTCCCTGTAAAGCGGTGTCGCGCTCTTATTAACTGCTGGCCATTCTTCTCTAAAGCCCAGTAATAACTGTTAATGGGTAGGGAAAAGAAAACAAATAGTATTTTAATAATAATAATATATTTTTTTTGAGACGGAGTCTCCCTGTAGCCCCAGCTTCCTTAGAACTCACTCTGTCAGCCACCAGGCTGGGCTTGAAACCACAGAGATCTGCCTTGGTTCTGCTCTGGAAGTGCCACCATATACATACGGCCATATATTAAAGAATTTGAAAAAAGAACTTTAGCCATGGGGCTGGAGAGAAGTGAATTCAGCACTTAAGAGTATCTGCCCTGGCATGGTGGCACATGCCTTTAATCCTATGCACTGGGAGGCTAGAGGTAGGCTGATCTGAGGTTTGAGGCCTACCCATACGGTCGTACCAGAGTGAGTTCCAGGACCCTGGGGCTACAGGGAGATTCCTGTCTCAAATAAGCAACCCCCCCCAAAAAAATAATAATAAAATTTAAAAAAAAAGAAAAGAAGATATGTACTACTCTTGCAGAAGGACCTAGCTTGGTTCCCACCCCATATCACAGCTCGAAACCTCCTTGTAACTCCAACTCACGTGACCCAGTGCCCTTTTCTGACCCCCTGTACTCATTACACATAATCCCCACACAGAAACATAAGAAACACATGCATACATATCTGGGGTTGTTTGTTTATTTGCTTTTGTCTTTCTGAGAACAGGTCTCCCCTTGTAGCCCCAGGCTGGCCTGGAAAATTCTATAGAAACTAGGCTGACCTTGACCACAGAGATTCACCTGCCTCTGCCTCGAAAAAAATGCTGGGTCAAGGCATGTGCCACCACACCTGGCTAACATTCCTATAAGCTTAAAATAAAGATTTAAAAACAATGCTGTGGAGATAGCACAAAGCCTAAAGGGAGGTCTAAGAGCCCGGCGTGGTGCGCACGCCTTTACCTGAGCACTGGGAGGCAGAGGCAGGCGGATACTTTTGTGATTTCAAAGGCCAGCCTGGTCTACAGAGGTGAGTTCCAGGGACAGCCAGAGCTACAGGGGACCCTGTCCTCAAGAAAGACCAAAAAAAAAAAAAAAAAAAAAAAAAGGCGAGGCTAAGACCGCAAAAAAATAAAAAAATAAAAATAAAACAAAAAAGAAAGATCCCTACCTAGGATTTGGGAAGCAGAGAAGATGGGTGTCTGTGGGTTCAAGGTGAGACTGGTCTACATATCAAGTCTAGGCCAGCCAAGGCTACATACTGAGACCCTGTCTCAAAAAAAATAGTAATGATAATAATTCGAGGCCAGCATGAACTAGAAAAGGCTCTGACTCAAAATAGCAACAACATTAAGACTGTAGCTCAGTTGTGGAGAGCTTGCTTAGTATGCACAAGGCCTTGGGTTCAATCTCCAACACTGCAAAAACAGTAACTACAAAGGGTGAGAAACACTGGGTTCAGCCCTCAGCTGTGTAATTAAATAAAGGCTTCGGAAAGTAATGGTGCATCCTGTAATTCTAACAGTTCAAGGCCTTTTGGGTTTCTCAGGGGTTCCTGTCTTCTTGCCCCTGTGTGGGGACTGTGCCTTGAGTTCTGCACCCTGAGGAGGAGCAGGTGCTTTGGTTTTGGGGCCTGTCTCAACACCCCGTCCCAACAACTGTCTCACTTGGGACCCTGGCTGTCACCTTCCTTTTGGTGGGAGAAGCAACACCATTCTGGACCCTGCTGGCCATGGGCTCTGATTTCTTACACACAGTTTTGGTTTTCCTATGGGCCTGTGCTGCTCCTTGCTTGCTCCCACTGTGTTATGGACTGGTGATATGGCTCAGTAGTTAAGAATACTTGTTATGCACTCATGAGGACCTACGGTCAAATCCCCAGCACCCATGTAAAAAAAAGCTGGGCATGAATACACCTGCCAGTAACCCCAGCATTGGAAGTTGGAGATAGGTGGATTCTCGGTGCTTGGTGGTCAGCCAGCCCTAGCCAAAATGATAAGTTGCTGGTTCAGTGAGAGACTCTGACTTGAAGGTAGACAGCTATAGGGGAAGAAACCCAAGTCCTCCACATCACATGGCCCACATAGGATAGAACACATGCATGTGCATGCATATACATATATATATATATATATATATATATATATATATATACACACACCTATGCATGTACCACATATGCTACACATACAGAGATACATATGTGGAAAACAAAAATTAAGAGGCAGGCAGATCTCTGTGAGTTCAAGGCCAGCCTGGTCTACATAGTGAGAGTTCCAGGACAGCTGAGGCTACAGAGAGACCCTGTCTCAAAAAGACCAATAAATAAAGGGCTGGGGAGATGGCTCAGCAGTTAAGAGCACCAACTGCTCTTGCAAAGGACCCGGGTTCGATTCCCAGCACCCACATGGTGGCTAAGAACCATCTTTAACTCCAGATTCCAGGGGAATCTGATGCCCTCTTCTGACCTCCACGGCATTGCAAGACAGGGGNAAAAAAAAAAAAAAAAAAAAAGTCAGTATTAGAAAAATAGCAGCTAAATTTCTCAAACAAGCTGGTTTCCATTGGCATAACTATGTTCTAAATGCCTTAATCCTTATACAAAAATGGCAAAATTATATTAACTGATCAGTTATTTTATTCCTGTCCTTATGTTTCCCTGTAACCACTTTATAAGGAAAATAACTTCGAAATGCCCAACCTTCTTTTTTTGTTCTGTTCTATGACCCTAACACTAACCCTCACAAACTTATGCTAGGCCCCTAGGAACATACTTCTGTTTTTTGTGTTTGTTATGCTTTGTTTTTTGTTTTTTGTTGTTGTTGTTTTGTCTTTTTGAGACAGGGTCTCTCTGTAGCTACAGCTGTCCTGGAACTTGCTCTGTAGACCAGGCTTGCCTTGAACTCACAAAGATCAGCCTGCCTCTGTCTCCCAAGTGCTGGGATTAAAGGCGTGTGCCACCACACCCGGCCCTAAGCTTTGTTTTTGAGTTTTCCTCTGCCTCCCTAGTGCTGGGAGAGCCACGTGCCACCACACAACAATTTTATTTTATTTTATTTTACTTTTTTCATCTCTTTCAGACAGGGTCTCCCTTTAGTCTCAGCTGGCCTGGAGCTCACTGTGTAGACTGGGCTGGCCTTTACCTCACAGAGATCCACCTGCCTTTGCCTCCTGAGTGCTGTAATTAAAGGCATGTGCCACCATGCCCAGCCATCAAGTTTAGCAATTTTAATCTTATTTATTTATTTATTTATTTATTTTTGTCTTTTTTGAGATAGGGTCTCCCTGTAGCCCCAGCTGTCCTGGAACTCACTCTGTAGACCAGGCCGGCATTGAACTCACAAAGATCCGCCGCCTGCCTCTGCCTCCCAAGTGCTAGGATTAAAGGCGTGTGCCACCACGCCCAGCTTAATCTATTTTATAATGCACTAATATAGCCACCCCATTTTCTTCCTTTCTTACTTGCTCTTCCTTCCTTCCTTCCTTCCTTCCTTCCTTCCTTCCTTCCTTCCTTCCTTCCTTCCTTCCCTCCCTCCCTCCTTCCTTCTTTTCCTTCCTTCCTTCCTCTGTTACTCTCTTTTTTGAGACAGGGTCTCTCTGTAGCCCCAGCTGGCCTGGAACTGGAACTTGCTATGTAGATCAGGCTGGCTTAGATTTCACAGTGATCCACCTGCCTCTGCCTCCTGAGTTCTAGGATTAAAGGCCTGTCCAACCATAACTGGCTAAAAATATTTTCTGATCAAGAGAAATAAATTAAGTGGGGCTAGGAATATAGAGTGCTTGCCTAACGACTGTCAGTAACTCAAGTTCTCAGGGATCTGATACCCTCTTCTAACCTCTGTGGTCACTTCAGGACAGTAGTGTACTTCATACATGCAAGCAATACATTCATACACACAAAATAAAATAAAGATATTAATAAAATTAAAAAAGAGAGAGATGACTTGGGAGGCAGAGGCAGGCGATTCTTTGTGAGTTCAAGGAGGCCAACCTGGTCTACAGAGTGAGTTCCAGGACAGCTGGGGCTACAGGTCTTTTTCAAGACCCTGTCTTGAAAAGACCACAAAAAAAAAAAAAAAGAGAGAAAGATGGCTTAACAGTTAGAAGTGCCTGCTGTATGAGCTTACTGTCCAAGCATGAGGATTAGTGTTCAGATCCCAGCACCTATGGAAAACCCAGCCATGAGCCTGTGCAAGCTGTAACCCTAAAACTGAGCAGGGTAGAGATATGAAAATTGCTGGGGGTTTCTGCATGCCAACCTAGAAGAAAAAATTGCAATCTCTAGATCAGGGAGAATCTGCCTTAAAGGAACAAGTCAGAGAGATAGAGGGAAGCACCACAATGATTTCCTCTGGCCTCTGTGCCACGCACAGGCTCACACATATACATACAGGTGTGCATATACCATCTACACATACATTACTAATTTCACACACTAACTTCATAAATAAATAAATAAATAAATAAATAAATAAATAAATAAATAAATGCCAGCACTGGTGTTGTGGATCTGCAATCCCACATAGCAGGTAAGAACACTTGCTGCTCTTGCTGAGGACTTGATTTTGGTTCCTAGCATTCATGACCACTGTGACTCCAGCGTCAGGGGATCTGAGGCCTTTTCTGGCCTCCTCAGTCACCAGGCTCACAGGTGGTGCACATACATACATGCAGGCAAACATTCATACGAATATAAGAAAAATAAAAGTAGGGGCTGTAGAGACGGCTCAGTGGTTAGATTAACTACTTGGAGAGGACCCAAGTTTGATTCCCAGCACCCACATGGTAGCTAACAACCGTCCTAACTCCAGTTCTGGGTATCTGATGCCCTCTTCTTACCTCCTTGGGCATTGCACAACGCTGGTAACTTTATACATATGCAGGCAGTACACTCATAAAAATGTTTAAAAAAGAAAAAAATAAGCCAGGCCTAGTGGTGCACACCTTTAATCCTAGCACTTGGGAGGCAGAGGAAGGTGGATCTCTGTGAGTTCAAGGCCAGCCTGTCTACAGAGTGCATTCTAGCCAGCTGAGGCTATAGGGAGACCCTGTCTCAACAACACAAAAAATGATAATATTAATAAAATAAAATAAAAATAAATCTTTTAAAAAAATTTTTTAAATTAATTTTATTTATTTCTGTATGTGTATGAATGTACTGTCTGCATGCAAGTCTGTGCACCCGTGTCGTGCAATGCCGCGGAGGTCAGAAGAGGGTGTTGGATTCCCCTGGAACTGGAGTTCTCCTGGAATTGGAGTTTCAGACAGTTCTCAGCCACCATGTGGGTGCTGGGGATCAAACCCGGGTCCTCTGCAAGAGTGGTCGGCGCTCTTAACCGCTAGGCCATCTCTCCAGCCCAATAAAAATAAATCTTAAAAAGGGAAAATAAAGACTCTTGCATGCCCTGAGATTTGCCAGCCCTCCCAGTCCTTATGAGATTAATGCATCTCTCAACTCCCACTAGAGAAGCTTCATCATGCAACAGATTATGATTAACATAGAAACCCACAACTGACCAATATGCAGAAAATAAGATGTTGCAAAGTGCTTTATAAATAGAACACCTATATCAAACTTCTGCTTCCCAAGGGTCAGGGATCATTGAGGGAAAGGTGGCAGAAAGATTGTAAGAGCCACGGGTAGTTGATGACCACAGGGAAAGTGTTCTCCAGACAGTTGGACAGTTACTTATATGAACTCACAGCAATAGCGACAGCATACACAAGTTCCAGATAAGCTCAAGTTAGACAAAATTCCAGCATGGACATGAGGAGTGGGTAAAGGAACCCAACACTACCTGAGGAACTATTGCCAACTAATGGCTCCTGGAAGTGTGAGACTCTTGGTAAATTGACCAGGCTCCATTGGATGGATCCACAGCGAAGGGCATTTATGAACACAAGTTTGACATTATAGCCCTTTGGGGCTGGTGGCAGGTTAATAAGTAAGTAGAGCAGACAGCGGTCCTTGGAGATCTAAATTTGATCAAAATACATTGTATGAAACTCAACAAATTCAATTAAAAAAGAAACAAAAAAAAATCAGAAACAAAAACAAAATAAAAGGCTGGGGATACAGTATAGTAGAGCACTTGGCTATGGTCAAGGCCCTAGGTTCAATCCCCAATAGTGACAAAAAAATAATAATAAAAGAAAATGTCTGCCATATAGAAGCAGGACTTGGCTCCCTTGTTCTTATGTCTAGTAGTTTGAATAAAGCCTAGACCATAAGTGGTTGATTAGTGGTTGCTGAATTAATGAACAAATGAAGTGGCTTTGCCTGAAGTTCCATTTCCTGAAACTTCCTGGCAATCTAAAAGCTTTAATAAAGACAGCTAGTGCCAGGGGCTGGAGAGATGGCCTAGCGGTTAAGAGCGCTGACTGCTCTTGCAGAGGACCCGGGTTCAATCCCCAGCACCCACGTGGCGGCTGAGAATCGTCTGTAACTCCAATTCCAGGAGAACTCCAGTTCCAGGAGAATCTGACACCCTCTTCTGACCTCCGCGGCATTGCACGACACGGGTGCACAAACCTACATGCAGACAGTACATTTATACACATAAATAAATAAATAAAATTAAATTTAAAAAGACAGCTAGTGCCACCTGCTGGATGACAGTGAGTCACCCTTCTAAGGGAATCAGACCACAGCCCTATTTAGGCTTGATTGGTATAAATGAAATGTCAGTTCTTGGTACCTGGAATGATATTCCTTATCTGAGCCTTCTATCCTTAGTTTTCCAAAGATCTTTCTCAGCCCTTAGTTCCTAGTACTAACAACCTGCTACCCTTGAGAATCCCAACAATTATCCAAAACCAGGAGACTGTGTCATGAATTCCTGAATTGGTTACCTGAAAGATTACCTTACACCCTTTGCTAGCCTTTCTTAATTTCCTTTGGGTTCGGTCCTTTTGATTTTCTTGTGGCTTTTTCATTTTGTTTTGTTTTACTTTTTGTTGTTTGTTTGCAATAGGGTCTCATGTAGCTCAGGCTATCCTCAAACTCAGTATATAGATAATATTGGGCTTTGAGGGGCTGGAGAGATGGCTCAGCGGTTAAGAGTGCCAACTGCTCTTGCAGAGGACCCGGGTTCGATCCCCAGCACCCACATATGGCAGCTGAGAACCGTCTTTAACTCCAGTTCTAGGGGAATCCAATGCCCTCTTCTGACCTCCGCAGCACTGCACGACACGGGTGCACAGACCTACATGCAGACAGTACATTCATACACATAAATAAATAAATAATAAATAAGTAAAATTTAAAAGAGTAAGTTCCCTCCTCCAACCATGGGTCCTGGGGACCAAATTTAGGTTGTCAGTACTTTTACCTATTGAGCCATCTGGCCAGCCCTGCTGTTTGTTTCTTTGGTTGGTTTTGTTTGTTTTGGAGACAAAGTCTGGCTTTGTAGGCCAGACTGTCCATAACTCTTGATCCTCATCTCCACCACCATACTCTTCCAATCTAGAGTTTGATGAAAACCCAGTTCCTCCAAGATTGTGCTGTGCATGCAAACACCACCATTGCTCATATATATATATATTTTTTTTTGGTCTTTTCGAGACAGGGTCTCCCTGTAGCCCCAGCTGTCCTGGAACTCACTCTGTAGACCAGGCTGGCCTTGAACTCACAAAGATCCGCCTGCCTCCGCCTCCCAAATGCTAGGAGTAAGGGCGTGGGCCACCACGCCTGGCTGCTCATAATTTTTTTTAGCAATTCATATAATCCATAAAGAATGATCTTATGTAAGAACTTTCCTCACTATATAATGTTTCTTGTTTTGTTTTGTTTTATTGTTGTCTTCTTGAGACAGGGTTTCCCTGTAGACCCAGCTGGCCTGGAACTCGAAGAGATCTGCCTGCCTCTCCCTTCCAAGTGTTGTTTTTTTTTTGTTGTTGTTGTTTTTGAGACAGGGCCCGATGTAGCCAAAACTAGCTTTGGACTCACAATCCTTTTGCCTCCACTTTCTTTTCCCTCTTCTTAAAATTTCTCCTGGTATGTTTCTCAGGATGGAATTGCTTGGGCAATTGACAACCCTGTATGACCTTTTGAATTACCAGGCTGTTTGGTTGTTGCAAAGTGGTGGCGTTGGTTTTTTTTTTTATTCTCTATGTGTATGAATGTACTGTCTGCATGCAGGTCTGTGCACCCGTGTCGTGCAATGCCTCGGAGGTCAGAAGAGGGCGTCAGATTCCCCTGGAGCTGGAGTTCTCCTGGAATTGGAGTTTCAGTCGGTTCTCAGCCCACCATGTGGGTGCTGGGGACCGAACCCAGGTCCTCTGCAAGAGCAGTTGACACTCTTAACCGCCAGGCCATCTCTCCAGCCCCTTGTTTTGTTTTTTTGAGACAGGGTCTCCCTGTAGCCCCAGCTGGCCTGGAACTCACTCTGTAGACCAGGCTGGCCTTGAACTCAGAGATCAGTCTGCCTCTGTCTCTGTCTCCCAAGTGGAGTGCTGGGATTAAAGGCAAGACAGTTCTTAACCTCCATGTGGGTGCTGGGAATGGAACCTGGGTCCTCTGCAAGAGCAGTCAGCGTTCTTTTTTTAAATTTTATTTATTTATTTATTTATTTATTTATTTATTTATTTATTTATTTATTTTGGGGGGGAGGAATTGTTTTATTTTATCTTATATCTCCCAGGTCACAGTTCATCATTGAGGGAAATTGGGGTAGGAACTCAGGGCTGTAACCTGGAGGCAGAAGCTGAAGCACAGGCCATGGAGGAATGCTGCTTATATTACCAAGTCCTGCTTCCAGCTTGAGGTGGAGGCTTGGGTGCCCTCTGGACCACAGCTTCTGTGTGCTAACCCTGAGGAAATATTTCCCAGAAGAGTTCATCTTGTTGATTCTGGTCTCTTGTTACTTACAGCTAATTTTTTGGCCCATCTAATAAGCATCAATGGTCCCAGTAAAGCACAAAAGGTTTCACTTCCAAAAATTCTTAATTCCACACAAGCCCTGATCGTCTCTCCTTCACTTTGAAGCTTTCTTTTTTATTTTATTTTATTTTTTATTTTTAAGGGTTTCTAATTTATTTTTATTTATTTATTTATTATTATTATTTTTTATTTATTTCTGTATGTGTATGAATGTACTGTCTGCATGCAGGTCTGTGCACCCATGTCGTGCAACGCCGCGGAGGTCAGAAGGAGGGTCTCAGATTCCCCGCTGGAACTGAGTTCTCCTCTGGAATTGGAGTTTCAGGACGGGTTGTTTGCGGCCGCCCGTGGGTGTGATGGGGAATCGACCCCGGGTCCTCTGCCAAGAGAGCGGGTCGGCACCTTAAAACCGCTAGGCCATCTCTCCAGCCCCTGTTTTTTGTTTTTTTTTTTTGAGACACATTCTCTCTCTGTAGTCCCAGCTGTCCTGGAACTCACTCTGTAGATTCAGGGCTGGCCTTGAAACTCACAAGATCCGCCTGCCTCTCTGCCTCCCAATGATGCTAGGATTAAAGGGTGTGCCACCACGCCCGGCTATTTTATTTATTTATTTATTTATTTTTTAATTTTTTATTTTGTTGTGTATGAGTGTACTGTCTACATGTAGTAGGTGCACACCGTGTCTGCAATACTGCCAGGATCAGAATTGGTGTTGGATTCCCCTGGACTTGGGTTCTCCTGGATTGGAGTTAGGCAGNATGTGGGTGCTGGGGATCGAACCCGGGTCCTCTGCAAGAGCAATCGGTGCTCTTAACCGCTAGGCTATCTCTCCAGCCCCTATTTATTTATTTTTTATGTGTATGAATGTACTGTTTGCATGTAGGTCTGTGCACCCGTGTCGTGAAATGCCTCGGAGGTCAGAAGAGGGCGTCGGATTCCCCTGGAACTGGAGTTAAAGATGGTTCTTAGCCGCCATGTGGGTGCTGGGAATCGAACCTGGGTCCTCTGCAAGAGCAGTCAGTGCTCTTAACCGCTGACCCATCTCTGCAGCCCCTCTTTTTTTTGGTATTTTTGAGACAGGTTTTCCCTTTTAGTCCCAGCTGGCCTGGAGCTCGCTCTGTATACCATGTGGCCCTTGAACTCACAGAGATCCTCCTGCCTCTGCCTCCTGAGTCCTGGGATTAAAGGCATGTACCGCCACACCCAGCAGCACTCTTATATACAGTCTCACCATATAACACTTGTTGGCCTGTAATTCTATATCTAGAACAGGCTGGGCTTGAACTCACAGAGACCTGCTTGCCTCTGCCTCCAGAGTGCTGAGATTAAAGGCATGCACCATCATGCCCATCTTAATTTCTTTTGTCTCTTTGAGACAGGGTGTCTCTGTAGCTTCAGCTGGCTTGGAACTTGGAACTCACAGATCCACCTACCTCTACCTCCTGACCTTTTTTTTTGTCTTTTCGAGACAGGCTCTCCCTGTAGTCCCAGCTGTCCTGGAACTCACTCTGTAGACCAGGCTGGCCTTGAACTCACAAAGATCTGCCTGTCTCTGCCTCCCAAGTGCGAGGATTAAAGGCATGCGCCACCATGCCCGGTGTAATTTTATTTTTTTCTGTATGTGTATGAATGACGGTTCTCGGCCGCCATGTGGGTGCTGGGGATCGAACCCAGGTCCTCTGTAAGAGCGGTCGGCGCTCTTAACCGCTAGGCCATCTCTCCAGCCCCCCTTCTGACCTTTTTAAAAGATGTATTATTTGGGGCTGGAGAGGTGGCCTAGCAGTTTGGAGCACTGACTGCTCTTGCAGAGGACCTGGGTTCGATCCCCAGCACCCACATGGTGGCTGAGAACTGATTGAAACTCCAATTCCAGGAGAACTCCAGCTCCAGGGGAATCTGACACCCTCTTCTGACCTCCGCGGCATTGCACGACACGGGTGCACAGACCTGCATGCAGACAGTACATTCATATGCATAGGGAAAAAAAAAGATGTATTATTTAATTTTTTGTATACTAGTGTTTTGTCTGCATTAATGTAAGTGCATCATGTGTTAGGTGCATCAGGCATCAGATCCCCTGGAGGAAGAGTCAGACACAGATGACTATTAGCAGCCATGTGGGTACTGGGAACTGAACTCTGGTCCTCTGGAACATTAGCCAGTGCTCTTGATTACTGAGCCATCTCTCCAGCCCTAATCAGTACTCTAAGTAAAATGGTAAGAAATACATTTATTGAATTTTTTTTAATTTTTATTTATTTTTCTAAGTGTATGAATGTACTGTCTGCATGCAGGTTTGTGCACCCGTGTATGCCGTGGAGGTCAGAAGAGGGTGTCGGATTCCCCTGGAACTGGAGTTACAGAGGGTTCTCAGCCGCCATGTGGGTGCTGGGGATGGAACCCAGGTCCTCTGCAAGAGCAGTCGGTGCTCTTAACCACTAGGCCATCTCTCCAGCCCCTTGAATTTTTTTTTTTGTCTTTTTGAGACAGGGTTTTCCGACACCCTCTTTTGACCTCCTCAGCATTGCATGACACGGGTGCACAAACCTACATGCAGACAGTACATTCATACACATAAAAATATATAAATAAATAAAACTTAAAAGATATAAAAAAAATAAAAACAAAAACAAAACAGCCTGCTGGGACTAGAAGTGAAACCTCAAAAACAAAATCCATATAAAGGTATAAGGAGTCCTTCTCATACCTCTGTGTGGAGTCAGAGGGTCACATCTAGATTAACAGATCTGTGCAGCACATTCCCTTACCCAGGAGCCATCCCACTGGCCCGAATTTTTAGTTTTTCTTTCTTTCTTTCTTTTTTAATCTTTTCGAGACAGTATCCCTGTAGGTATAGACCAGGCTAGCCTTGAACTTACAGAGATCTGCCTGTCTCTGCCACCTGAGTGCTGGAATTAAAGGCGTGCACCACCACTCATGCTGTTTTCTAGTCGTCTCAGCCTTCTGAGCGTTGGGATATAGGCATGTGCAACTATAACTAGTTCCTCTTCTTTTCTCTTCTCTCTTCCCCTTTCTTCCCCTCCTTT
Source organism: Rhizomys pruinosus (assembly GCA_009823505.1). NCBI lineage: Eukaryota > Metazoa > Chordata > Mammalia > Rodentia > Spalacidae > Rhizomys > Rhizomys pruinosus. The sequence goes on along the minus strand of VZQC01004139.1, from coordinate 2,070,495 downwards.
ACCTTTCTCTCCTCCCCTCCCCCTCCTCTTGTCTTCTCCTCTCCCCTCCCCCCCTCCCCTCCCCTCTCCTCTCCTCTCTTCTCTTCTCTTTTCTTTCATTTTTTTCTTCATAGTGCTAGGAATCAAACCAGGGACTCCTTTCTCTTAGATTGTCTCCAATAGGCCAATCTGCAGTATGACCAAGGAGGTAAGAGGAGCCGGTGGCTCCCCTGAGCCTTGTACCACAGACTCTAGAGGGCAGTGCATGTCAGGATGGCCAGGAGGACACCTATGAGTCACAGGCAGTTGGAGCAGAAACAAACTGGAATTTCCCTGACCTAAGGCATGTTGCAGGGGCTCTTACTGCTGGATTCCCTACAAATAAGTATGTAGGACAATCAGAGACTCTTAAATTATAGGATTATAAGAAAGATAATATATAAAGTGTTTTTCCCTTCCCTATGAAAATTATTGGTAGTTTTTTCAGATTATTGCAATAAAGAAGGCTAAGAGTCCTGCCCCAAGGTATGAAGTCCTTTCCCAGGCCCTGTCTCCAAAGACCGCCTCTCCAGATGTTGGCTGACCCTCCTACTATCTCCCTAGGGATTTCGATGGAATACTCAGCTGCTCCCGTCCTGATCTCTGTGTGTCTAATCAGGAAGAACAGGAAACAAGGTTTTCTGTAGTCCTTAGGGGCTGCTGGGAGAGCTGGGGGCTTGGAGGAACTTCCTGCAGCTGCTGGGAACAGGAAGCCAAAGAATGCTTGTGTTTTCCTGGCTTTCCTGGGACCCATGTCCTGCCACTGAAGTCACTGAGCTCCATTCTGATCTGCACTAGCCACACAGTTTATCTCCTCAGAAGAGGAATCCAGAATGAAATGTCTTTAGTGCAGGGCAACTCAAGGCCCAGCAGGCTTCTTCCTTCCTTACTCCCTCCCTCCCTCCCTCCCTCCCTCCCTCCCTTCCTTCCTTCCTTCCTTCCTTCCTTCCTTCCTCTTTCTTTCTTTCTTTCTCTTTCTTTCTTTCTTTCTTTCTTTCTTTCCTTCTTTCTTTCTTTCTTTCTTT
>VZQC01004139.1:2023727-2069062 GCA_009823505.1 Rhizomys pruinosus | reverse complement strand
TTTTTTTTTTTTTTTTGGTCAGTTCTCCTACTGACAAGTTCAGCAGAGTCTAGGATGCCTGGCCTGCCTAGACAGTCACCTCTGTCCCATTGTGTCCATTTGGTATGAACATGTCTTGCTACTATTGAATCTCTCCTAGGAATTCATCAAGCCAACAGGAAATTCAGCTTGACCTTTCCCCAGAGATTGAGCTGCAGTGACCTCTCCTCCATCTCCTGGTTTCCTGGGGGCAGGTTTCCCCATCCAGGAGCAGAGCACATGCTTCTTAGCTGTGCTAAGTGTGACTTTTCTTTTTGGATTTCTTGCATACACATCTGAGAGAAAATGGAGGAGATATTTGGTAAAGGACTGTAGGATTTCACTTGTGTACTAGTGCCTTGAACATTCTCTCTCTCTCTCTCTCTCTCTCTCTCTGTCTCACACCCAGTGCCCTTAACCACTGAGCCATTTTTCCAGTCCTGAAAGAATTTTTTTTTTTTGTCTTTTTGAGACAGGGTCTCCCTGTAGCTCTGGCTGTCCTGGAACTCACTCTGTAGACCAGGCTGGCCTTGAACTCACAGAGATCCACCTGCCTCTGCCTCCCGAGTGCTAGGATTAAAGGCGTGCGCCACCACGCCCAGCCTGAAAGAATAATTTTTATTTATTATTTTTATTTTGTTTTATGTGTATGGTATGAGTGTATTGCCTGCATGTATGTGAGTGCACCCACATCATGCAATACCCACAGAGGTCAGAAGAGGGCATAGGATCCCCTGGTAAGGTTATTAGCTGCCATATATGTACTGGGAACTGAACCTAGGTCCTCTGCAAGAGCAGCCAGTGCCTCCAACCACTGAACCATCTCTCCAATCTCTCTCTCTCTCTCATGTATCCCAGGTTTGCCTTGAACTTTCTTTTAGTCCAGGGTAGTCCAGTGCAGTTCTATGTACAGAGAATGACTTTGAACTTTTCATCATCCTGACTTCACCTCCCCCAAAGGCTGAGACTAACAGACATTTGCTACCATACCCAATTTTTTCAATGCTGGTGATCAGTACCTGTTATGCAAGTATCCTACCAAGTGAGTTATATCCCTAACCCTTTCCTCAATTCCCACCTTTTTTTTTTAATTTTATTTTTTATTTATTTCTGTATGTGTATGAATGTACTGTCTGCATGCAGGTCTGTGCACCCGTGTCGTGCAATGCCGACATGGAGGTCAGAAGAGGGTCTCGGATTCCCCTGGAACTGGAGTTCTCCTGGGATTGGAGTTTCAGATGGCTCTTGGCCGCCATGTGGGTGCTGGGGATCGAACCCGGGTCCTCTGTAAGAGCGGTTGGCGCTCTTAACCACTAGACCATCTCTCCAGCCCCCCCACCTTTTTTATTCAATTATTTGTTTAATGTGTGTATTCATGCCTGGCATAGTGCACATGTGGAAGTCAGAGGATAAGTCTGTGGAGTTGGTTTTCTCCTTTACCATGTGGGTTACAGGGATCAAACTTAGGTCCTAAGGCTTGGTGGCAAGTGGTTTTACCTACTGAGCCATTTCCCCCATCCCTCTCCAATTTTTGTTTTGTTTGTTTGTTTTGAGACAGGGTCTCTCTATGGCTCCAGCTGGCCTGGGACTTTTACACTGCTATGTAGACCAGGCTGACCTTATATCATATATATCTACCTGCCTCTGCTTCCAGAATACTAGGATTAAAGTCATAGCCATGCCAGGCTCTACCCCCTTTTTTAAAGACCAGGTTTCACTGTGTGGCCTTGGCTGAGTTGGAACTTACTCCAGAAGCCAACTAGACTGGCCTTAAACTCTTGATAGTCATCTTGCTTCTGTTTTTCTAGTGCTGTGATTATAGTCAGAAGTTACAAAAAAAAAAAAAAGTTACTAGTCCAGGTTCTCAAATGATAGTTATTTATCAGTTCAAATAGGGCAGGTCCTGGTAGCCCACTGCAGGATGGATCTAGACTTACATTTATTCTGTGGGTATATAGAAATCACAAACTATTGTGTGCTTGTGGGATTTGTGCTGCAAAAATATCAATCAGATGTTCTTCTGAACAGTCTTTACAAATAAGTCCCCAGCACAGATTTTTTTTTTTTGGTCTTTTCGAGACAGGGTCTCCCTGTAGCCCCAGCTGTCCTGGAATTCACTCTGTAGACCAGGCTGGCCTTGAACTCACAAATATCCGCCTGCCTCTGCCTCCCCAGTGCTAGGATTAAAGGCATGTGCCACCATGCCCGGCTGGCCTCATGCATTCTAAGAACCTTCTCTACAGCTGAGCTACATCCAGCTCCCTATTCCAGTTTTGTTGGGTAGCATCTGAAAGACTATAGCCGGGTGTAGTAGTCCACACCTGGAGAAAAGGCAGGAAAATTGCCACAAGTTTGAAGCTATCCTGTTCTGTATAGTGAGTTTCAGGCCAGCTAGAGCTATGGAGTGACAGCCTGTCTCTAAAACAAGAAAGGGGCTGCAAAGATGGCTCAGGGGTTAACCCTGAGTTCTTTTTTATTTTCCCCCTATAGCCTCAGCTGGCTTGGAGCTTGCTCTGTAGACCAGGCTGGCCTTGAACTCACAGAGATCTGCCTGCCTCTGCCTCCTGAGTGCTAGGATTAAAGGCGTGCGCCACCATGCACAGCTTAAAGATGATTCTTAGCCATTATGTAGGTGCTGGGAATCGAACCTGGGTCCTCTGCAAGAACAGTTGGCACTCTTAACCTCTGAGCCATCTCTTCAGCCCCAACCCTGAAACCTTGAGTTCTTTTTTTTTTGTCTTTTCAAGACAGGGTCTCCCTGTAGCCCCAGCTGTCCTGGAACTTGCTCTGTAGACCAGGCTGGCCTTGAACTCACAGAGATCTGCCTGCTTCTGCCTCCTGAGTGCTAGGATTAAAGGCGTGCGCCACCATGCACAGCTTAAAGATGATTCTTAGCCATTATGTAGGTGCTGGGAATCGAACCTGGGTCCTCTGCAAGAACAGTTGGCACTCTTAACCTCTTCTCCAGCCCCAATCTTCTTTTTTTTTTTTTGTCTTTTCAAGACAGGGTCTCCCTGTAGCCCCAGCTGTCCTGGAAACTCACTCTGTAGACCAGGCTGGCCTTGAACTCACAAAGATCCGCCTGCCTCTGCCTCCCAAGTGCTAGGATTAAAGGCGTGTGCCACCACACCCTGCTAAACCTTGAGTTCTTAAAAACACTGCTGCTTAATCATGGTTCAGATCCGGTATCCACATCAGGTGGCTTACAACTACCTGTAATTCTAGTTCTAAGAGGCCTCTTCTGGCTTCTGGGGGCACCTACACACACATGTGCACATATATACATACATATACACATACACATATACATATACACATACACATACATATATACACATACACATACACATATACACACATATACACATACACATACATATACATATACACATACACTTTCATAAATAAAATAAATCTTACCTAAAAAAGGCAAGGTGTGATTTATGGCTTTAATTCCAGCATTCCAGAGGCAGAGGCAGTTAGATCTTGATACATTCCAGCCCGATCTACATAGTTCCAGGCCAACTGGGGCTGCAGGGAGACCCTGTCTCAAACACACACACACACACACACACACATACACACACACACACACATGGGCACACAAACGAAAGAAAGAGAGAGAGAGAGAGAGAGAGAGAGAGAGAGAGAAAGAAAGAAAGAAGGGAAGAAAGAAAGAAAAGAAAGAGTCCTGGCTGCTCTTATAGAGAACAAGGGTTCAATTCCCAGCACCCACATGGTGGCTAGCAACTCTAGTTCCAGGGGAATTTGACACCTTTTTCTGACATTGAGAGCATTGCATGACATGAGTGCACTTATATACATGCAGGCAATACACTCATACACACAAAAGAAAAATAGATAAATATAAATAGATAAATATAAAAAAATAGATAAATATAAAAAATATAAATATAAAAAATAGATAAATATAAAAATAAAAATGTATTTTAGGGCTGGGTGTCATGGCACATGGATGTATGTGGTACCTGTGGAGGCCAGAAGAGGGCATCAGATCCTGTGGAGCTGGAATTACAGGTGGTTGTGAGCTGCCTAGTGTGGGTCCTGGGAACTGAGCTCCAGACCACTGGAAGAGCACCAAGTGGTCTTAACCACCAAGCCATGTCTCCAGTCCCTCTAGGAGTAAATGTTTAATCAAATATAGTAATACAGTGTGTTAAGTGGGAGTCCAGAGCAGGGACAGGCCAGAGACTAAAACAAGGAATGAACAGGGAGTGAGGAAGGTCAAGTGAAAAAGAATGTCGTAGGCTGCAGAGTCCACACATGGGAAGGCTTGAGGAAAGCTGGCAGATGCTTGGCATATTTTCAGGAACTTAAAGAGGCTCCTTGTGGCTGGGGTTTTGAGGGATCTACATGGCTGTGGTATACAAAGGAAAGTAAGGAAAGGAAATGGGGGTAGGTGTTGAGAGAAGGAGAGTATGGATGAGACTTATGGGAAGATATAGAAGGTGGAGAGGCTGGTAGTGGTGAGGGAAAGTGGAGAGGACAGATCCAGGCAGGCAAGTCAGGGGAAGGTGGATGATCCTGGTCCTATTTGTTGATTTTTTATTTTTTTTTTTATCTTTTCCAGACAGGGTCTCCCTGTAGCCCCAGCTATCTTGGAACTCACTCTATAGACCAGGCCGGCCTTGAACTCACAGAGATCTGCCTGCTCTGAGTGCTGAGATTAAAGTTGTGTGCCACCATGCCAGGCTCAAGCCTGTGCTAGTCTTAATCATTAAGCCTTCTTTGCAGCCCCTGCAAGTTCACTCTGGCTGCTATTCCATTAGGGCTGGATTAGCAGGGTACTGAAGGCAAAGATTTAGCTGAGAGCAGTGCCCTTTAGCTTCTGTTTTCTGCAGGCCACTATTCTTCTATGTGAGAAAGTGTTCAGAAGACTAGGCCCCAAGAAGACAAGAGGGGAGTGCAGGGGAGGAGCTGGCACCTCACTCTTAGACTGGGGACCTTGGCATTCAAGGAGGCTGGGAACATTTGCAGCTGTTGCTCCTGGCAAGGATGCAGGTCCCCACAGCTGTGGTAGCTCTTGGATGCCAGGGTCATAAGGCTATGCCAAGGGCCAAGGACATGTGAAAGGAGGGGCTGGTGGGTGGGCTAACAGAGACATCAAGGCAGGGAGAGGAAGTTCTAGAAGGTCAGTTGGGGGTGATGACTTACTAGGGTCCAGCTGTCCAGGAACAGCTGCACAGAAGAGGGAGGGAGGCTGGGCAGTGGCAGGTGAGGAAGCCCTGTGACTGCAGAGTGTGGGAAAGAAGAAGTGAGGGTAAGAGAGGATTGGGGGAGGGGACTTGGAGAAGAAAGCTTGAAAGCATCTACATACCAAAGGTCCTGAGCCTTGCTTGGTGGGCCTGCTTGTAATTCCAGCACTCTGGGAGGCAAAAACTGAAGCTCAAGAATTGTAGTATATTCCAGACTAGCCTGGTCTATGTGGAGATTCTGTCTGAAGGACAACAAATGCCTGAGAATAACCCTAATGCCCTAATTAAACTCATTGGTAAAACACACACACTCACACAAAAAACATGAAAGTAAAAGTATAAGGACTACTTGAATAACGGGCATCTGTGAGAGTTGGCCAAGAGAGGGAGATAGGGTAATTTGGGGTAAATAGGATCACAATACATTTCGTTGTTGTTGTTTTCAAGACAGGGTCTCCCTGTAGTCCCAGCTGTCTTGAACTTGCTGTGCAGACCAGGCTGGCCTTGAACTCACAGAGATCTGACTGCCTCTGCCTCCTGAGTGCTGGGATTAAAGGCGTGTGGCCACATCCAGCTTGAGGTGCTGGAGAGATTGGTCAGCAGTTAAGAGCACTGACTGCTCTTGCAGAGGGCCCAGGTTTGATTCCCAGTGCCCACATAACAGCTAAGAACCACTCTTTAACTTCAGTTTCAGGGGAATCCAATGCCCTCTTCTGAGTCCGTGGGTATTGCATGACATGGGTGCATTTACACACAGGCAAGCAATATATTCATACTCATAAAGTAAAAATAATAAAAATAGCCGGGCATGGTAGTGCACCCTCTTCTGACCTCCACAGCATTGCACTACAAGGGTGCACAAACCTGCATGCAGACAGTACATTCATACACATAAATTAAAAAAATAATAAGCTGGGCATGGTGGCGCATGCCTTTAATCCTAGCACTTGGGAGGCAGAGGCAGGCGGATCTTTGTGAGTTCAAGGCCAGCCTGGTCTACAGAATGAGTTCCAGGACAGCTGGGGCTACAGGGAGACCCTGTCTGGAAAAGACCAAAAAAAAAAAAAAGCAGAATTCTTCAGGGACTGGGGCTGGAGAGATGGCTCATCGGTTAAGAGCACCTACTGCTTGCAGGGTTCGATTCCCAGCACCCACATGGTGGCTAAGAACGGTCTTTAACTCCAGTTGACACGGGTGCACCTACCTAAATGCAGACAGTACACTCATACACATAAAAAATAAAAAAAATTAAAAAAAAATTATTCAGGGATGGAAAAGCTGGGGTCAGGAGTCAGGGACTTGAGACGAGAGCTGGGTATTTTCTTTTCCACTCCAGAGGCTTTCTCAAAGACCATCATCTTCCAGAACCCCCTCAGGGGCCCTCCTCCAGTCTCCTCCTAAGGCTGCTTTTTCCTCTCCCATCCTCCTCAGCTTCTTGTCCTATGCCCTGGTCTTTTGCCTTAGAAGGGAGGTAAACAGACCTCAGGATTCCAAAGGGCTTTTGTAATAAGAGGGTCACAGAGGGAACGGGTCTGGACAGAAAGGAGTTTGTTTGCCCAAGGTTGCAGTTATTTAGAGCCAACACCAGGGCCTCTGACACCAGGGCCTCTGACTAAGCACACTCAGCCTTTCAGGCCTGGTCCCCAGGCCTCCCATTGGCTGTAAGAGCAAGTGGGCTTCAGGCTGAATGGGATTTTGCCTCCTATGAATTTAGGGCCCTTAGTGGAATAGAATCTGGTTCTAGTGGCTGTAAGTGTAGTGAAGAGTCCTGTGAGTTCCCATTTTTCTGCTCACTGTAATATCAGGCCCTCAGTGCCTCAGCTTGAACCAATCACTGAGTGATCCAATACAGAAAAGTTTCAACTTAGAGAGGGTAGAAGGTCAGCAGAGGCCAAATCTTTCTCCCAATGTACAAGGGTACATCTGCTGGGTTCTGGCTCTGAGGCCCAGAATTTCATTTAGGAACAGCCTTCTCCAATGCTCCTTGTCCCCATCTTTGCATCTTTGTTTTCTACCAGCTGCCATAAATCAAGTGCCCTGGGGCACAGAGAGGATGAAACAATTCTTTTCACCTTATCTGGAAAATCCCTCCATCTACCATGAATGGGTCTTTGTATGGCCCTGGGGACCTGTCAACACTTTGTAGAAAGTGTCTACCATGCTTGAAGGAAGAAGTCAATCCCACTTCCAATAACCCATTTTCAAGCTGGGATCTGGGTCTTGCTTATTTTAAGGGTTTTTCCTGAACCCAACCTCTATTCCTTCCTACTCCCTGGGGTCCTGTGGCAGGTCCAGCCCAATGAGTCTATGTAATACACACACATAGATCCTTTCCTGGAAACCACATCCATTTGCAGACACCCTAGCAAGGACTTTGATCCAGCTTGGGTAATGGCATCTGCTGCAAGAGACCTTTGAACATCACTGGTCTTAGCATGGAGGGAGATGGGCTGGGACAGCTGAAGCCTCAAGCCTGCCAGGTGACCCTGCACCTGTCCTGAAGGCTTCCTGCATGCCTGTGTTTGTCAGATGTCCTGAGGGACTCAGGTGAAGAATCGCCCTGGAACTCATCTTGGGGCAGGACCTCTCCTCCCCTGCTCATTCTTTCCCCAGTTCATGACCTACCCCCTAGCAGAAAAGCATCCAGTCAGGCAGGATCTCCCCCGAAGTCCTTAACTTACAGCGAATACCAGGAGTTGTCCAAGCCCAGGGGAGACCGTCTTCCCACTGCAAGGATGTCCCTTCCCCCTCAGCTTTTCTCCCCTCTGAAGGAGGAGAGCTGCCTCTCCACATTCCAAGGAAGGCAGAGGCAAGAGAAAGTGAGGCCTTTCCCCTCTAAAAGCTTGTTCTGACTTGACTTCAAAGGTGAGGGGGGCCCTCATCTCACTACATTCTTGTCAGGAGGCCTGAGGGTAACTTTCCCTTCTCCAAGTCCCTTTCCAGGCAATCTGGCAAACCTCAACCTAGAGCTTCAGAGCCCGTTTTCCCATCAGCCGTTCTCCACTCTTCACTGTTGGTTCCTGCTCTGGCCTTGATGATCTCTTTTTCTTCTTTTTTCTTTTTTTTTTTTTTATTAATTTTATTTATTTCTGTATGTGTATGAATGTACTGTCTGCATGCAAGTTTGTGCACCCGTGTTGTGCAATGCCTGCGGAGGTCAGAAGAGGGTGTCGGATTCCCCTGGAACTGGAGTTTCAGACGGTTCTCAGCCGCCATGTGGGTGCTGGGGATCAAACCCGGTCCTCTGCAAGAGCGTCGGTGCTCTTAACCACTAGGCTATCTCTCCAGCCCTCTTTTTTTTTAATGCGTATGAATGTATTGTCTGCATACAGGTCTGTGCACCAGTGTCGTGCTGTGGAGGTCAGAAGAAGGTGTTGGATTCCCCTGGAACTGGAGTTCTACTGGAATTGGAGTTACAGAAGGGTCTCAGTTGCCATGTGGGTGCTGGGGATCGAACTCAGGTCCTCTGCAAGGGCGGTTGGCCCTCTTAACCGCTAGGCCATCACTCCAGCCCCGATTTCTTTTCTTCTTACACTTGTTTGTTTGTTTATTTATTGATTATATGTGTGTGCAGATCAGAAGACAACTTTCCTTCTACCATGTGGGTCTCTGGGATTACGTTCAGGTTGTCAGGCTTGGTGGCAAGTGTCCTTACTTGTTGAGCTATCTTACTGGCTAGATCAGGGCAACCTCAGACTGGGACCTCAGACCTGCCCAGAGCTGTGGTCATTCTGTAAATTTGTTTCACTCCAAGATGTTCTCTTTCATCTTTCTTCTTCTTCTCTTCTTTTTTTTTTTTTTTTTTTTTGGTCTTTTTGAGACAGGTCTCCCTTTTAGCCCCTGGCCTGGAATTCACTATGTAGACCAGGCTGGCTTTGAACTCACAGAGATCCATCTGTCTCTGCCTCCCAAGTGCTGAGATTAAAGGAGTACACGACCATGCCTGGCTCCTCTTTCATCTCTGAAGACAGTCTTCAAATACATCTAATGGTTTGCCTCTCATAACAGCCCCTGGCCCTCTGCTGACCTCTCACCCACTTTCTAAACACTTGATTAGTAATTTATATTTACTTTAAATTAATTAATTAGTTAATTAATTAATTTTTCTTTTTTGGTCTTTTGGAGACAGGGTATTTATTGGTATTTTTGACATAGGATCTCACTGTAGCTTCAGCTAACCTGGAACTCATTGTGTACACCATGCTGGCCTTGAACTCACCATGCTGGGATTAAAAGCATGTGCCACTATGCCCAACTAAATTTTATTTATTTATTTATTATTTATTTATTTATTTATTTATTTTGGTCTTTTTTTTTTAGACAGGGTCTCCCTATAGCCCCAGCTGTCCTGGAACTCACTCTGTAGACTAGGCTGGCTTTGAACTCACAGAGATCCTCCTGCCTCTGCCTCCTGAGTGCTGGGATTAAAGATGTGTACCACTGCACCCAGCTTTAAATTTTATTTTTTATTTAGTTTTTTCCTTTCTCTTTCTGTGTGTGTGTGTGTGTGTGTGTGTGTGTGTGTGTGTGTATGTGTATGTGTATGTTTGTTTTTGTTTTGAGACAGGTCTTACTATGAAGCTCTGGCTGGCCTCAAACTCACTGTATGGACCAGGCTGGCCTCAAACTCACAGAGACCCTCCAGCCTCTGCCTTCTGAGTTCCAGGATTAAAGTTGTACACTACCACATCTATCTTATTTTATCTTATTATTTATTTATTTATTTATTTATTTATTTATTTATTTATTATTTATTCAGAGACAATATATCACTACAGTAGCTCTGGCTGGCCTGAAATTCACTATATAAACCAACCTGGCCTGGCCTTGATTTCACATAGATCATGTAGCAGCTTGTTTTTAACCTCCCAAGTGCTGGCATTAAAGGCATATGTCAGCTGGGGTTGGTGGCGCATGCCTTTAATCCTAGCACTTAGGAGGCAGAGGCAGGCGGGTCTTTGTGAGTTCAAGGCCAGCCTGGTCTACAGAGTGAGTTCCAGGACAGCTGGGGCTACAGGAGACCCTGTCTCGAAAAGACCAAAAAAAAAAAAATAAATAAATAAATAAAAATAAAGGCATATGTCACCATGCCCAGGATATTTACTTACTTATTTTCTGTCTTACATTAGAAATTGGGTTTCCAGCATATAAGAAACTCAGTAAATAAGTGAGGATCATTGGGTGTGGTAGTGCTGTGGTGTAAACCCAGCTCTCAGGAGGATCACCTACTAGTTTTAGGCTATCCTGGGGTACATAGTAAACTCTAGGCTGGCCAAGGCTACATAGAGAAATTCACAAAGAAGACTGGTTGGAGTAGCACATGCGTATGATCTCAGCATTTGGGATGTGGAAGCTGGGGGATCAGGAGTTCAGGGCCAGTTCCTGCTATACTAAGTTTTCTGTAAGAGGCATAACCCCATCTAAAAAAAATGGTGACATGAACAATAGATGAGTAGATGTTTCACCCTGGCCCTGGCCCTGACTCATTCTCATACATGGTCTGCTATTTTCAGTGAACAGATAGGGCCACAGGCCACACATGAGGTCACTTGATGATGAGATGACCAAAAGGCTCAAGGCAAGTAGCTTATACAATGTGTTTTTTTTTTTTTCATCTTTTTGAGACAGGGTCTCTCTTTTGTCTCAGCTGGCCTGGAGCTCACTATGTAGACCAGGCTGGCCTTGAACTCAGAGAGACCTGACTGCCTTTGCCTCCAAGTGCTGGGATTAAAGGCATTGGCTACCATGCCCAACCCCCATCTCTTTATTAGTTCATTAAAAAAAAAAGGTTAGGCACAGTGGTAAACAGCTGTAATTTCAAATCTGTAGAGGCAGAGACAGCTGGATTCCTGCAGCTCACTGGCCAGCTAGCCTGGTTGAATTGGTGGGTGAACTACATGTTCAGTGAGAGGCCCTGTCTCAAAACAAGGTAGAGGCTGGGCATGGTGGGGTATATCCATTAATCCCAGAATTCAGGACGCAGAGGCATGCAGATGTCTGGGGGCTCAAGGCAAGCCTGCTCCATATAGCAAGTTCAGGACAGCCAGGGCCATATGGGGAGACTATATCTAAAAAACTAGGGTGAGCCGGGCATGGTGGTGCATACTTTTAATCCCAGCACTCGGGAAGTAGAGGCAGGCGGATCTCTATGAGTTCAAGGCCAGCCTGGTCTACAAAGCAAGCTCCAGGCCAGCTGGGACTAAAGGGAAACCATGTCTCAAACAATACAAATAAATAAATAAAAATAAAAAAATAAAACCTAAGGTGATGGGAGAGTGATTGAGAAAGACACATGACCTCTGATATCAACCTTTGGCCTCTCTCACATACATACACCTGCATGTATACATGTTCATACCCACCACACAAATCTACACACCACTACCATCATATACCATATGTATACACACACACACACACACACACACACACACACACACACCCCATGGCTGAAAGGAGCCAAATGTGGTCACATGTGGCTATTGTTCCAGAACTTAAGGTGAGAGGATCAGTTGAGCCCAGGAATTCTAGACTGTCCAGGGAAAAACAAAAACAAAAACAAAAATTAAACTGGGCATGGTGGCACATGCCTTTAATCCTAGCACTCTGGAGGCAGAAGCAGGCATATCTCTGTGAGTTTGAAGCCAGCCTGGTCTACCTAGCAAGTTCCAAGACAGCCAGAGCTATATGGAGACCCTGTCTCAAAAAAAGGGGGGGCCCAAAAGCCCCCCAAACAAAAACCAGATGTCTGAAGGAGTCCTCAGTCAACCCAGAAATGTTGGTGATTCCCCAGACCAGAGATACACCTACAGGAAGACCTCCCAGTTCATGTCAGCACTCAGCCTGAATAAAAAAGGCTGTTTATTTGAATGATACACCTTTTTAGTGTTCTAAGGGCATATTGGTCAGCCAGAATAGTGTATCAGAATCAATAAATGTTGGATAGCGCATCAATATCTCTGATATAGGTATCTTCAATGGGTGCCTAGGCTAATGAGAGAAATGGGCCCAGGTCTTAGGACAGCTCTGAGGAGAGAAGTTTCTACTCTTGGAAGCATCTGGCTGGGTCTAGCCAGTCTGGCTAAGTGTGGATCTAATCTGGTGTTTAGTCTAATGCTCAAGGCCACAGGTCTAGTATTTTGGTAACAACCACCTAAATCCACCTTGGGGGACTATTTTATCCTAGAGTCAGTAGAAAGTGGAATGTTAATGAGGAGGGGGCAGTGGGCAGTATGTTCATCCAAGGGGAATAATGACTTTTTTAAAAAAAAATATTTATTTTTTTTAATATTTTTAAATTTTATTTATTTATTTTTGTTTTTTTTGTTTTTTGTTTTTTTTGTTTTTTCGAGACAGGGTCTCCCTGTAGCCCCAGCTGCCTGGAACTCACTCTGTAGACCAGGCTGGCCTTGAACTCACAAAGATCCGCCTGCCTCTGCCTCCCAAGTGCTAGGATTAAAGGCGTGCGCCACCACGCCCGGCTAATTTTATTTATTTTTTATGTGTATGAATGTACTGACTGCATGCATGTAGGTTTGTGCACCCATGTCGTGCAATGCCTCGGAGGTCAGAAGAGGGTCTCGGATTCCCCTGGAACTGGAGTTCTCCTGGAATTGGAATTACAGACCGTTCTTAGCCGCCATGTGGGTGCTGGGGATCAAACCTGGGTCCTCTGCAAGAGCAGTCGGTGCTCTTAACCACTAGGCTATCTCTCCAGCCCAGAATAACGACTTTTATTTGTTCAACCAACATTCATCCTTACTGTGAGATTCCTGCCCCATAAGTACTTTATGTTCCTTGAGAGGCCTGGTAAGGCTGCTATGGCTCAGCTGATAGAAGCCTTTTTGTCAACCATGTGTAACAAGGCCTGGTAGTGACTCATAGCTTAAGCTCTACATATGAGTTCTGGGGTTACCTGGGCTACAGAGTAAGACCTTCTCTAAAACAAGAAAAAGAAGACCAGAGGAAATGCTAGAATAGTGTTTGAGAAGGAAAGAAGTAGCTTCTAGAAAATTCTGGTGACACACCTACTGGCAGTTTCTCTCAGATAAACTCCTGAGCCCTTACTTTTGGCCAGAGTTGCAGGACAATTTTCCCTCTGTTAAATCCAGACAAAAGGGACCCTTCCCTTGGTCAGATTTGGCTGGACCTGTTTGCCAGCCAATTGTTCCACGCATGTCTTCTAAGCCTGGTATTTGGGTTCTGAGTCTCTACCCTTAGTCAGCACTGGCCCCTCACTTGCCCCAAGCAGACCGGGAGGAAGAATCAGCAGGTAGAGCCTCCCTATCATGAGAAGACTCTGAAGATAGGCACTGGCTCTTGGTTCCTCAGGAACACAACTAGATCAGAGGAATGTTTGCTCTGTGAGGTTTACTGCCCTTGGTCTCATCTAGAACCAAGGTCCTAGCTTAAATAAATCACAGCAGTTGCAGGCAGACACACAAACATTTGACTTGCATAGGGCTTGGACAAGGCTTGGACTTTTGGGGAGGACTGCCAACTAAGAGGAAAGGCAGAAAACAATTTCTTCCTTTCCAATGGAAATTGAGTTTCTTCTCGGTGTTGTTTTGAGACATAGTCTCAGGTAACACCCAAATTTGAGCCTCAAACTTGCTAAGTAGCCGATAGTGGATTTGAATTCCTGTTAAAGTCATATTAATGTCTCAAACTGAACCCGTACTATATACAGCTATACAGCTATTAGGTGATGGTTTCAATGTGGAAACAAGTAAATTGGTATCTGTTATCAAAGGCCCAGATTTAATTAAGTAGAGGAAACAAATCTTTTTTTTTTTTTTTTTTTTTTTGGTCTTTTTGAGACAGGGTCTCCCTGTAGTGCCAGCTGTCCTGGAACTCGCTCTGTAGACCAGGCTGGCCTTGAACTCACAAAGATTCGCCTGCCTCTGCCTCCTGAGTGCTAGGATCAAAGGCGTGCACCACCACGCCCAGCGAGGAAACAAGTCTTATAAAACAGTCATCGTCTTCCTGGAGCCTCAGGCTAGGGATAACTCTAAGTGGAGGAAGTGGGGCCAGAGGATCAGGGGAGCCCAGAGTATACAGTAAGGTCTCCAGAGCCCATCTTGGTCTCTTGATTATGGTTTCAGGCACATACAACCTGGGCCTTTTGAGCTGTTGCTTCTGGATATGTCCTTGGGGCTGACTCTTGTCTCTTCTACTGGCTTGTAGACAAGTCACCTAGCCTGGAATGGTCTAGGCCTTGCTGGAATAACAAGGTTAGATCACTGGGGATCCTGTATGAATTGGCTGTGCAGTTTCCAGAGTAGAGCAAAGCTTTAACTCTCAGAACTAAGGAGAGTAACTAGGTCTTAAATTTTTAGCCTCCTAGGCCAGGGTGGTGGCACACACCTTTAATCACCTTTAATCCCAGTACTTGGGAGGCAGGGGCAGGTGGATCTCTGTGAATTCCAGGCCAGCCTGGTCAACATAGTGAGTTCAAGGCCAGCTGGGGCTACAGGGAGACCCTGTGTCAAAAAGAAAAAAAAAAAAATTAGTCCCAATTCCCAGCCAACAAGATCATGAAAATAGCTGTTAATCTTTCTCTTTTACTTTGGTATGGATTCCAGTGATGGCTGGTAAGAGCCCAAGAGGTTGGTTTTGGCCTGCCTGTAACTCCAGTTCCAGGGGAATTCGAAGCCCTCTTCTGACCTTTGTGGGCATTGCATGACATGGGTGGGCTTACACACATGTACGGAATATATTCATACACATGAAATAAAAATATGGGCCGGAGAGATGGCTCAGCAGTAGGAACACTGACTGCACTTGCAGAGGACCTGGGTTCCATTCCCAGCACCCACATGGCAGCTAAGAACCGTCTTAGAGCCCAGTCTGGTGGCGCATGCCTTTAATCCCAGCACTCAGGAGGCAGAGACAGGTGGATCTCTGTGAGTTCAAGGCCAGCCTGGTCTATAGAGGGAGCTCCAGGCCAGCTGGGACTAAAGGGAGACCCTGTCTGAAAAATACCAAAATAAAATAAAATAAAATAAAATAAGATGGGCTTTGGGAAGAAAACCTACATTTAAAAGAAATGAAGATTTCCCCGTGTGGTGGCGCGTGCCTTTAATCCTAGCACTTGGGAGCCAGAGGCAGGTGAGTTCAAGGCCAGCCTGGTCTACAGAGTGAGTTCCAGGACAGCCAGAGCTATAGGGAGACCCTGTTTCAAAAAAAAAAATAAAAAAAAAATAAAAAAATAAAAGAAATGAAGAAAGATAGTAATGATGCCCAGAGTATAAGGTTGCTCTGCCCTGGGAGGAACATAGGTACAAATCTGCCAAGTCTGGAAAGCTTAGAGAGAGGCAGGAACAAAGTATAAGGGCTGTCGTCGGGTCTTAGCACTCAACTGAGTCCCAATCCCAGGAAGGTAGGGACTGGAAGAATTTGGTTTAAGGATTTTGGGCAAACACTGATCTTCCTCTCTGTTCCCAGGACTAGGAAGGACTTACTTCATCCTTGGGCACTAGCTAGTCAGATAAAGTTCTTTCCTTGACCATAGCTCTAAGGAATGCCTTGGGCATGGAATACTGTGACCCTGGAGACAAGAACGAGGCTTAGTGTCTCATTCAGCAAGAGCGATGCCAAAAAGGAAGAAGGACAGGTATTTGGAATCCAAGGGTGTTCTACAAGGTCTGAATTTGTAGCTTTCTGCTTATTTGCAAATAGCAATACTGAGAGGTGTCACTGCTGTTTTGTTTTTGTTTTTAATTTTTATTACATTAATTAATTAAAAATAATAATAATTATTATTATTTGGTATTTTTGAGACAGGGTCTCCCTTTAGTCCCAGCTGGCCTGGAGCTCACTCTGTAGACCAGGCTAGCCTGGTCTCACAGAGATCTGCCTGCCTCTGCCTCCCAAGTGCTGGGATCAAAGGTGTGGGCCACCATGCTGGGCCCAAGATGATTTTTATCAGCCATGTGGGTGCTGGGAATCGAACCCCGGTCCTCTGTAAGAGCAGTCTGCGCTCTTAACTGTTGAGCCATCTCTCCAGCCCCTATGTTTTTATTTATTTGTTATTTGTGTGTTCTAGCACAGAGATGACAACTTGGAGGAGTTGGTTCTTATCTTCTACCATGTGGGTCCGGGGGATTGAATTGTCAGCGAGTACATTTACCTACTAAGTCATTTTGCTGGCCTCTTGTTTGTTTTTTGAGATAGGGTATTCCTCTGGACCCCAAGTTGGCCTGGAACTCATTATGTAATGTAGAGTGGCCTTGAATTTGCAGCAATTTTTCTGCCTCAGCTTCTTGAATGCTGGGATAACAGATGTGAGCCACCATGCCCAGTTCATTCTTATCCTTTTTAAAATAAAATTTTGGGGCCTGGAGAGGTAGCTCAGCGGTTAAGAGTACCTACTTCTCTTGGGGCTGGAGAGATGGCCTAGCGGTTAAGAGCGCCGACCGCTCTTACAGAGGACCCGGGTTCGATCCCCAGCACCCACATGGCGGCTGAGAACCGTCTGAGGCTCCAATTCCAGGAGAACTCCAGTTCCAGGGGAATCCGAGACCCTCTTCTGACCTCCGCGGCGTTGCACGACACGGGTGCACAGACTTGCATGCAGACAGTACATTCATACACATACAGAAATAAATAAAAAAAAATTAATAAAAAAAATTAAAAAAAAAAAAAGAGTACCTACTTCCCTTGCAGAGGACCTGGGTTGATTCCCAGTACCCACATGGTGGCTAAGAACGGTCTTTAAGCCAGGCACGGTGGTACAGGCCTTTAATCCCAGCACTTGAGAGGCAGAGGGATCTCTGAGTTCAAGGCCAGCCTGGTCTACATAGAGAGCTCCAGGCCAAGCTTGCTATGTAGACCAGACTGGCCTTGAACTCACAGAGCTCTGCCTGCCTCTGCCTCCCAAGGGCTGGGATTAGAGGCATGTGCCACCTCGAAAAAAAAAAAAAAAAAATCAAGTTTTATGAGCCAGGGGTAGTGGTGCACTTGGGAGGCAGAGGTAGGTGGATCTCTGTGAGTTCAAGGCCAGCCTGGTCTACATAGAGTTCCAGGACAGCTGGGGCTACAGGGAGACCCTATTTCGAAAAGACTGGAAAAAAAAAAATCAAATTTTACAGGCCAGCGGGGGCTATAGGGAGACCTTGTCTCAAAAAGAATTTTAGAGCAGGAATTTGAGAGGCCAATAACTATTTAGTTTCAATGTCAAATGGATAATTTGGGGTTGTTTCCCTGATTTTAATTCCTTTCTTTTCTAGTTTCTGTGAATGACATTTGGAGCTATTCACCCAAATATTGATACTTATAAACAGGTATTTGGGGTGCGGCATTCCTTCCTGGCCCTTCTGAAATGTTTCTCCTAGACACTTCTGAGGAGAGGAACTGTCTGGGATTCAGTTAGGAATTCCTGGCAGAGTGGCTGCCAGTTCTGTATTCAGAATGTGATTGTTGATAACAGCGTGGGTCTGAAATTCCACCCTGGCCATAGACCAAGGAGGAATGGACTCGTTCCAGCAGAGTATGGGGTTGGTTAGGAAGAGAGTAGATCTCACTATTTTCCCATTTCCAGACCCTTCATCCACTGTCAGGTTTAGCGGTTAGGGGCCTGCCGGAAATGCCCAGGGATAGCAAGAACTACTTTAGAACTTTCTAAAGGTAGGCCAGATTCTAGCAGTAACCACCTTTTTTTTTTTTTTAAACTTCCCACCCTTCTAAAGAATGTGGGCCACCAGGGGTGAGTGACCTCTGCTAGAGGGTCAGAGCTATTTTGGGCACCAGAGGAGGCACTGGATTTTAGTTTTCCAGGCAGGGGGAGGGGAAGCCAGTTGTGCTCCAAGCACTGAAAAATGGGCTAGCTTCCAGCCCCTTCCGGATCTGGCCTTAGTTTCTCCATCCGTGTAAGGTAGGGGCAGCACAGCCTTCTTCCTTTGCAAATTCACAGGGTGCTTCCTGAGTGTTTAAATGGCTTAGGGTAGTTGATGGGTGGCCAATTGTTAGGCAGACCGGTTCGCGGGCCTAACCTTCCCTTGGTTAGACTTTAAGGTTTAAAGGCCAGCCTGAAGTTGGGCGGGCAGTCTACCCTTCCCCCACTTAAAGCTACTGAGGGTTCCGGGCCACCCGGACTGGCTAAGGCGTGTCCCGGGACAGACTTGGCAGGCTCCGGGGGCGGGGCTTCTAGGGCGGGGGCGTGACAGGCCAATGAACAGAGAGGTGCGGGAAGGGGCGGGACCTGCGCGCGGGTGCGGCGCGCTGCGGGGTGACCGACGCAAGCAGGAGCGGGCGGCGCGCTGAAGGCCAGGCGGCGCCGTTCGGTGGGGGCCGTGGGATTGGCTGCGGCACTCGCGTGTCAGACGGTTGCTAGGCTCCGGCCGCGCGCCCCGCCCTCGCGCTCGGCGCCCTCTCACCGCTCGGTACGTGCTCGCGCGGAGGCTGCGGCGCGGCGCAGCGCTCGCGCTCCTCGGGCTTGGGGGCGGCAGCGGCAGCAGCTTCGCGCGTAGTCTCCGGGGAGCGGCGGCGGCGATCTGGGGTCCGGAGGAGCGAACACCTGCCACGGTCCGCCTGTCCGCTGGCGCTTGGTGAGTGCACGCCCGCCCCCGCCACCCTTCCTGGCTGCTGCGGCCGCGGTCCCCGCTGCTGCTGGCCGAGCCTTCCGCGGAACACCTGCTGCTGCTCCCTTTCGGCCCGGGGCGGGGACGCGGTCGCGGACGTCCTTGTGGGTGAGGAGGCGGCGCTGCCCCGGCGGAGCCGCCCCTCTGGTCTCGGTCCTGCGGGCGAAGACTGGCCGCTTTGAGCGGCGAGGCCCAAGCTGCGCGCAGCGGCAATGGGCCAGGCCTCAGTCCGGGCCCGCGCTCCCGGGAACGCGGGGCCTGCGCGTCGGTCGCCGGTGCGTGCGGCCTGCGGGTTGCCTCCGGGTTTCCGAGGAGGGTCGCGGCCCAGCTAGTTGGCATCTCGGCTCTGGGGCGGTGAGCTGCTTCTGCCAGAGAGGCTAGGAAGGGCGCCGCCCCCGCCTCTCGGTTTAAGCTGCTTGGAGTCTTGGGGTTCTTCCCTCCCCCCCAGTGGAGCTTCTGTGGAAGCCTACTTACTACCTTTCGCTGGATATTTGGAAGACCAGGTTCACTCGCGGGTATATTTGGAAAATGTTCTCAGAGGAAATGCTATCTCGAGTCAGTATCCTTTTGCCATAAATTCCAAGTTAATTTCTTACAAACTGAGCTGGCAGTTTAAAATGTTCTCAGAGGAAATGCTATCTCGAGTCAGAATCCTTTTGCCATAAATTCCAAGTTAA
Source organism: Rhizomys pruinosus (assembly GCA_009823505.1). Taxonomy (NCBI): domain Eukaryota; kingdom Metazoa; phylum Chordata; class Mammalia; order Rodentia; family Spalacidae; genus Rhizomys; species Rhizomys pruinosus. The sequence continues at coordinate 2,049,571 of VZQC01004139.1, read as the reverse complement.
TTTCTTACAAACTGAACTGGCAGTTTAAAATGCATCTTTTGAGCCGGGCGTGGTGGCGCATGCCTTTAATCCTAGCACTTGGGAGGCAGAGGCAGGCGGATCTTTGTGAGTTCAAGGCCAGCCTGGTCTACAGAGTGAGTTCCAGGACAGCTGGGACTACAGGGAGACCCTGTCTCGAAAAAACAAACAAACAAAAAAATGCATCTTTTAATCTCTTCGATTTGAGTGACTTCAGACTTTGTTTTAATGGTGAGGATGAAGTTTTGACTGGTTTGGCTAGTCTGGGACTGTACCTTTATAGCCTAGGGGTCTAACTTGAAAGAGTCCAGCCTGCTATTTGCCTAAATAAGTGAGTAGTAGTAGTTGCTGGCATGGAAGCCAGGCTCAAGCGAGGGTGGTGTTTATAGGTCGTGACTTTAGAGTTGGATGGGCTTCCAGATGTTTTTTCGGAAAGTCCTGATGTAACTTGTATTTTTTTTTTTTTTTTTTTTTTTTTTTGTCTTTTCCGAGACAGGGTCTTCCTCTCCCTGTAGCCAGTATGTCCTGGATCTCACTCTGTAAGGAGCCAGCTGGCCTTGAACTCACAAGATCCCGCCTGCCTCTGCCTCCAGAGTGCTGGAATTAAAGGAAAAGAAAACAAAACAAAAAAAAAAAAAAAAAAAATGTAAATTTAAAAAAAAAATTTTTTAATTAATGTTATTTTATTTCTGTATTTATGAATGTACTGTTCTGGCATGCAAGTCTGTGTGCACCGCCCGTGTTTGTGCTAATGCCGCGGAGGTCAGAAGAAGGGTGTCGGATTCCCTTTGGAACTGGAGTTCTCCTGGAATTTGGAATTGGAGTTTCAGACCGGGTTTCCTCGGGCGCCACATGTGTGTGGTGGGGATTGAACCCGGTTACTCTGCAAGAGCGGTCGGCGCTTTTTTTTTTTTTTTTTTTGTTTGTTTGTTTGAGCAGTCTCTCCAGCCCAGTACTGTAATTTTATCAGATTATGCGATGCTTAATATTCAGAAACATAATTTTGGAATGTTCCAAAAAGAAATCGACTGTAACACATTGTAGCGGCATACAAATCTATAGTGTGTATATGGAGAACTGAAATTCTTTTTGTCTCAAAGTCAAAGAAGAACACCTAAATTGGCCTGTGTGCTTAGAGGAGGCATAGACACTGTTGGAGAAATCAGATTTTAGTAGGTAGGTAGTTGCCTAGTTATGAATCTGCTCAAGGTCTATGGATATAGTTTTAGCAGCGCTGTGCAGACAACTAACACCTGGTTGGAGCTTGAAAGCTTTGTTGAGATGTGCCTCGGTTGAAAGAGGCAGAGGACAAGTCCTCACTGTTCTCAAAGACTGACTTGGTGAAATGCATTCATTTAGCAAATATACTTGGTCTTCACAACTTTCTCTCTTGGGTAGATCCTCTCAGCTGACCCATTGGAGACAATGCATACTGTTTTCGTTAGGAAAGTGATTTTTGGGCCCGGCCATTAATTGAGTGAGAGAACTCAAGATAGGCCCAGATTAATGCTGCTTGCCTACAAAATTGGTTTACGTGATAGGGTCTGAAAGAGAGTATGAAATTTCCTCACAGAGTTGTGGCTTCCCCCAAGGGCTCGCAGAATTAGCTGGGGAATCATAAGGGTCCTGAACACTAGGACCACTGTAGCATGAGTACCTAAAATCAGTGGCCTGGGAGTTTTCCAGCTGACAGGTGGGACTTGAGGTTTTTCTTAGTGCTAAGAAGCTTCCAACTTCTTAGGTGCAGGAGCCTGGGGAATCGCTTTTAAATCATTTGAATGGCATGGTCTAGACCTGTGTTTAGAAAGGTATGCAGGTGGCCACTTAGGGAGTGGCAGAGAGAGAGGATGTCAGGACCTCTGGCAGTGAAGTCTGCCAACTGAGGAGGGAGAAATCATTTGAGAGGGGAGACAAAAGGTAGTGTCCAGGGATTGTCAAGCTTGATGGAAGGGAGCCTGAATTCAGGAATGTGTAGGCTGGAAGTACAAGCGTGACCAAAGATTTAAAGTCCCTCCTGCCTGGGGCATGGGCGCATGCCTTTAATCTCCCTAGCTTGGGAGGAGCAGAGGCACAAATGCGGATCTTTGTTGAGTTCAAAGAGGCCAGCGCTGGTCTAGAGGGTGAAGTGTCAGGACGCTGGGGGCTGACAGGGGAAGGACCTGGTCTCGAGGAAAGACAAAAATAAATAAAGTCCCACATGAGAACCCAAGCCTAAGCTTCCCATACCTTTTTTTTTGTAATTAATTTTTATTTATTTCTCGTTATGTGTACTGGATGTACTGGTCTGCATGCAAGTTTGTGGCACACCCGTGTCGTGCAATGCCATGCCACGGAGATCAGAAGAGGGTTCTTGGATTCCCCTGGAATCTGGAAGTTCTGGAATTAGAGTCTTCAGAACAGTTTCTCAGCCGCCATGTGGGTGCTGGGATTCGGCGAAACCGGGTCCTCTGTAAGAAGCGGTCGATGCTCTTAACCGCTTAGTGCCATCTATCTCTCCAGCCCTCATACTATTCTTTAACTTATGTGTATGAGTATAATTGCCTGCACATCTGTAAGTGGCAGCGCTGTGTCAATTGCAATCCAGTTGTTAGCCCACAATGTGGTGCTGGGTCTGAACTGGAATTCCTCTGGCAAGAGCCGCAGGTTTGCAGGTTGTCTTAAACCCACTGATTGATCTATCCAGTCCCTTAGGCCTTGTTTTTTTTTTTTTTTTTTTTTTTTTTGAAAGCATTATATGCACTGATATATGGCAAGCTGGCCTTAAACTTGGGATCCCTGGTTCATTCTTGTTAGCATTGTAATTATGCATCTGTACCATCATGCCAGGGTTTTCTCTCCTCCCATTCCCCTCTCCTCCCTTTCTCCTATTCTGATGTTTTTTTTTTTTTTTTCTTTTTTTAATTTCTTTATTTTTTTGTATGTGTATGAATGTACTTTGTCTGCATGTAGGTTGTGCACCCGTGTCATGCATGCCGCGGGGTCAGAAGATAGGGTGTAAGAATCCCCCTTGGAGCCGGATGTTAAAGACGGTTTTTCTTGTTGTTTGGGTCGGTGTCGAGGAATCTCTCAGCCACTGGTGGTGCTGGGGATCTGACCTGGGTCCTTTGCAAAGAGCAGTTGGTGCTCTTAACTGTAGGCTATCTCTCCAGCCCCAAAATTCTGAAAATGTTTTTAACTCCCCCCTCATTCTTTCCCCTCCTTCCCTCCCCTTTCTCCTTCTCCCGTGACTTCCTTCTGGAGCATGATAGAATCTCATTGAGTTACTTAGACTAGGCCTTGGCACTTACTATGTAGAGGTATACCTGGAACGCTTCACGAATTTGTGTGTCATCCTTGGATGTGGGCAGGGGCTATGCTATTCTTCTCTGTATCGTTCCAAAATTTTTAGTATATGTGCTGACGAAGCGAGCACTGGAACTCTTTTTAGATTTAAATTTTTTTTATATTTATTAATTTTTATTGTTTTATTTTTTTTTTAAATTTTATTTTCTCATATGTGTATGAATGTACTGTCCCTGCATGTAGGATGCAATGCCCTGGAGTTCAGAAGAGGGTGTGTCAGATTCCCCTGGAATGGATTTCTCCTAGAATTGGAGTCTCCTAGAATTGGAGTTAACAGGATGGTTCTCAGCCACCATAGGGGTGCTGGGGATTCCGAAACCCAGGTCCTATGCCAAGAGCNTGACTGAGGACGTGGATGTCATTTGTGAAACACTTGCCTAACATATCAGAGGTGTCAGGTTCAAAACCAGAAACCTGTCCTGTGGTGGACCCTGTCCACAGTGAGAATCTTTCTTTTGTGCTAATGTTCCACCACTTTGAATTGTGTTTCAGAAAAGAGGAGAGGAGAGAGAAGTGGTAGATGTCCCTCCCTCATCTCCCTCTCCAGGATCCTGAGATGGGGCAGAAAAGATGGGACTGAGATCAAAGGATTCTGGGAAGGCAGGTCCCTGACAATGATCATGGCTAGTATTGGAATATCTGCAGACTTAAGGTGTGTGGGAGAGACCTTGGTGCCTGACACATGGCTGTCTTGACTTCTTTTTTTTTTTTGTCTTTTTGAGACAGGGTCTCCCTGTAGCCCCAGATGTCCTGGATCTCACTCTGTAGACCAGGCTGGCCTTGAACTCACAAAGATCCGCCTGCCTCTGCCTCCCGAGTGCTGGGATTAAAGGTGTGTGCCACCACGCCCGGAAAAGCACTGTAATTTAAAAAAAAATTTTTTTATTAATTGTTATTTATTTCTGTATGTGTATGAATGTACTGTCTGCATGCAAGTCTGTGCACCCGTGTTGTGCAATGCCGCGGAGGTCAGAAGAGGGTGTCGGATTCCCTTGGAACTGGAGTTCTCCTGGAATTGGAGTTTCAGACGGTTCTCGGCCACCATGTGTGTGTGCTGGGGATCGAACCCGGGTCCTCTGCAAGAGCGGTCGGCGCTCTTAACCGCTAGGCCATCTCTCCAGCCCAGTACTGTAATTTTATCAGATTATGCGATGCTTAATATTCAGAAACATAATTTTGGAATGTTCCAAAAAGAAATCGACTGTAACACATTGTAGCGGCATACAAATCTATAGTGTGTATATGGAGAACTGAAATTCTTTTTGTCTCAAAGTCAAAGAAGAACACCTAAATTGGCCTGTGTGCTTAGAGGAGGCATAGACACTGTTGGAGAAATCAGATTTTAGTAGGTAGGTAGTTGCCTAGTTATGAATCTGCTCAAGGTCTATGGATATAGTTTTAGCAGCGCTGTGCAGACAACTAACACCTGGTTGGAGCTTGAAAGCTTTGTTGAGATGTGCCTCGGTTGAAAGAGGCAGAGGACAAGTCCTCACTGTTCTCAAAGACTGACTTGGTGAAATGCATTCATTTAGCAAATACTTGGTCTTACCAACTTCTGTGGTAGATCCTCAGGACCCATGGAAATGCATACTGTTCTGTTAAGGAAGTGATTTTGGGCCGGCAATGAGTGAGAATCAAGATAGCCCATGATTAATAGCTGCTGCCTACAAAATGTGTTTACGTGATAGGCTGAAGAGAGATAATTCCTGAGTTGTGGCTTCAGGGCCAGCAAGAATTAGCTGGGGGACATAAGGGTCTGAACACTAGGAACCACATGTACATGAGTACCTAAAATAGTGCCTGGGAGTTTTCCAGCTTGACAGGTGGGAGCTCTGGGCTTTTCTAGTGCTCAAGAGCTCCAACTTCTTAGGGTGCAGGAGCCTGGGAATGCTTTTAATCATTTGAATGGCATGGTCTAGACCTGTGTTTAGAAAGGTATGCAGGTGGCCACTTAGGGAGTGGCAGAGAGAGAGGATGTCAGGACCTCTGGCAGTGAAGTCTGCCAACTGAGGAGGGAGAAATCATTTGAGAGGGGAGACAAAAGGTAGTGTCCAGGGATTGTCAAGCTTGATGGAAGGGAGCCTGAATTCAGGAATGTGTAGGCTGGAAGTACAAGCGTGACCAAAGATTTAAAGTCCCCTCCTGCCGGGGCATGGTGGCGCATGCCTTTAATCCTAGCACTTGGGAGGCAGAGGCAGGCGGATCTTTGTGAGTTCAAGGCCAGCCTGGTCTAGAGAGTGAGTTCAGGACAGCTGGGGCTACAGGGAGAGCCTGTCTCAAAAAGACAAAAAATAAAATAAAGTCCCACACCCAGCTCCCCATACTATTTTTTTTTAATTAATTTTTATTTATTTCTGTATGTGTATGAATGTACTGTCTGCATGCAAGTTTGTGCACCCGTGTCGTGCAATGCCGCGGAGGTCAGAAGAGGGTCTCAGATTCCCCTGGAACTGGAGTTCTGGAATTAGAGTTTCAGACAGTTCTCAGCCGCCATGTGGGTGCTGGGGATCGAACCCGGGTCCTCTGTAAGAGCGGTCGGTGCTCTTAACCGCTAGGCCATCTCTCCAGCCCTCATACTATTCTTTAACTTATGTGTATGGCTATATTGCCTGCACATCTGTAAGTGCACCTGTGTCATGCAATGCCCAGTTGTTAGCCATCATGTGGGTGCTGGGTCTGAACTGGATTCCTCTGCAAGAGCAGCAGGTTGCAGGTTGTCTTAACCACTGATGATCTCTCCAGTTCCCTTAGGCCCTTTTTTTTTTTTTTTTTTTTTTTTTTTTTTTGAAAGCACTTGTATATAGCATCATATACTTGTCAAGCTGGCCTTAAACTGGATATCCCCGGGTTCATTCTTGTTAGCATTGTAATTATGCATTTTACCATCAATGCCGGGGTTTTCTCTCCTCCATTCCCCTCTCTCCCTGACTCGCCATTTCTGATGTGTTTTTTTTTTTTTCTTTTTTATTTTCTTTATTTTTTTTGTATGTGTATAATATGTACTGTCTTGCATTTAGGTTTGTGCATCCGTGTCGTGCATGCCGCGAGGTCAGAAGAGGGTGTCTAACCCCTGGACCTGGAGTTAAAGAGCGGTTGGTCAGCCACATTATGGGGGTGCTGGGGACGAACCCGGGTCCTCTGCAAGAAGAGCAGTTTTGGTGCTTTACTGCTAGGCTATCTCTCCAGCCCCAATTCTTTTTTTTTTTACTCCCCTCTCTTCCCTCTCTTCTCCCTTCTTCTCCTTCTCCCTATTCTTGGACAGGATCTCATTGTGTAAGCTTTAGACTAGTGAGCACTACTATTAAGTTAGACCTGGAACGCTTCACGATTTGGTGTCATCCTTTGCGGAAGGGGCCATGCTAATCTTGTCTCTGTATCGTTCCAATTTAAGTATATGTGCTGCCGAAGCGAGCACTGTGAACTCTTTTTAATTTATTTTTTATTATATTTATTTTATTTTTATTTTTTTATTTTTTTTTATTTTATTTTCTGTTATGTGATATGCTGCCTGGCTTGTATCTGTGTCAATGCAATGCCCTGGAGGTCAGAAGAGGGTGTCAGATTCCCCTGGAACGGGGTTCTCAGAATTGGAGTTACGATGGTTTCCTCAGCCACCATGTGGGTGCTGGGGATTCGAACCCAGGTCCTCTGCTAAGAGCAGTTGGTGCTCTTAACCTCTAGTCTATCTCTCCAGCCCCTAACAATTTAAAAAAAAAAAATTTATTTTTTATTTTTTATTTTGATGTAATTGAGATACAGTACCACTCTGTCCATGTCGGTGTTGTGCACCCATGTCATGCAATGCCTCGGGAGGTCAGAAGAGGGTGTCGGATTAATCCCCTGAACTCTGAGTTTTAAAGATGGTTCTCAGCCGCCGTGGGGGCTTGGGGATCAAAACCCCGGTCCCTCTGCAAGAGCAGCGGGCGCTTCTTAACCGACTAGGCTATCTCGCCCAGCCCCTGCCAATTTATTTTAATAGTTGCACATTGGACTTGCCTCCCAGGAGTGTCAGAGAAAAGTAAGAAACAAAGACCATGAAGATTGGGGTCTTGAAAGTATTGAGTCTCAAGAAAACTTGGAAATAGGAATTAATGGAGATAGAACATTCTTCATTGTGTGCGCTGTGTGTCCCGTAAGGTTTGTCACTTCCTTTTCAGCACTTATGTTTAAAGAACATTTCTGAGTTCTTGCCAGTGATATATATATTATAGTATATATATATAGCTTATATTTAACTCTCTTTTTTTCGAGACAGGTGCCTGTAGCCCAAGCTGGCCTGGAACTCCACTTTGTGAGACCAGGCTGCTTGACGCACAGAAATCTGCCTGCCTGTGCCTTCCGGAGTGCATGAAGGGTGGAGCGCCATCATGCCCAGCCTAGCCGTTGTTTTTTTTTTTTTTTTAAATAATTCATGTGTATGATAGTACTGCCATCATGTACTTAAGTGCACCTAGGTTGTGAGTGCCTGTGAGGTACAGAAGAGGTTGTTATGATCCTCTGGTTAGAATTACAGATGGGTGTTATACGCACATCATATGGTGCGTGCAGAAGTCCGAAACCTGGGGTCCTTTGTCGAGACAGCAGGTGTTCTTAACCACGAAGCCAGGTCTTCTCTCCAGACCCTTTTGCTAGTGGGTGTTTTTTGAGCTATTGATTATTAGGTCCTCTTCCCTTCCTCTGTTGTTCTTCATGTTGACCATGTTGTACACTGCAAGACTGGGAGCTAAGGTGATGGTTTTAATTTGAATAAACTGGTGGTTAATCTGTTTGTTATCAGGTGATCACTAGGTCTTTGTGTGTCAAGAGTATTTGTGTTGTTTAAGTGGGTATTAAAAATAGTCTTCTTGGAATCAAGTGTGGTGTACATAACTTTTTTTACTCTAACTAAGGGAAGGTTGTTGTCTTAAAAGATAAAACTGGGCTGGAGAATGGCTCAGTGGTTAAGAGTGCTATACCTTGGGGCGGAGAGAGATAGCCTAGCGGTAGAGTAACCCGACCGCTCACTTGCAAAGGAACCCTGGGTTTGATTCCCCAGCACCCAACACTGCTCGAGGCTATCTGAGAGAACCGTCCTGTACTCCATATTCACGAGAAGTGTTCCTGGTCCAGTTGGGAATCCAACAACCCCTCTTCTGACCTCCGCGGCATTGCGAACACAACACGGGCAAAAACATACATTCAGACAGTTACATTTCATACACAAATAAAATAAATAAATTTTATAAAAAATAAAAAATAAGGTTTAAAAAAATAAAGTAATAATATAAAATCTTTTAAAATAAAGCTGATTTCTTGAGGTGGTCTGGAGAGAGGGTTTCGGCCTAGTAGGTTGAAGAGCGCCCGACCGCTCTTACAGAGGACCAGGTGTCGATATCCCAAGCCACCCATGGCGGCCGAGAGCTTGTCTAAACTCCAATTCCCCAGGAAACTCCACGTTCCCACCCCCCCCCCCCCCTTGCAGGAATCCGACACCCTCTTCCTGACCCTCCGCCGGGCAATTGCACACACGTGGTGCACAGACCTTGCATGCAGACAGTACATTCATACAACAGAGAAACAGAAATAAAAAAAAAAAAAAAAAAAAAAAAGAGTGCATACCTTTAATCCCAGCACTTGGGAGGCAGAGGCAGGAGGAGCTCTGTGAGTTCAAGGCCAGCCTGGTCTACATAGTGACAGCTGGGGCTACAGAGAGACCCAGTCTCAAAAAGACAAAACAATAACAACAACAAAAAACCCCCACAAAAACACAGGCTGCTCTTCCAGAGGGACCCAGGTTCAGTTCTCAGCGATCACATCAGGCAAGTTACAACCACCTGTAACTCCAGCTCCTGGGGGGATCCAATACTTCTGGCTTCTGCAGGCATTTGTACTGGTTTCGTGTATGCATACACACAGACACACATGTAGGCATACACACAATTAAAAAAAATAGGGGGGAAAAAGATAAACAACCTCCCAACACAAAAGCAGAAGTAAAGAACAAACCCCAACCAGCCAACCAAATAAACAAGCATCATTCCTTATAGTCCCATACTTGCCTTGCCTCTTCACCATCTTGTGCCTCACCCTGATCATCAGTAGTACTGCTTAGATAGCAGTTTCTATAAATAGAGATTTAGAGTAGTTTACAAAATTATACCAGCTAGAGGGCTTAATTTAGCTTTCATGAATAGGGTTTCCTATTTTTCTATTTCTTGGATTTGATAACTCAACAATTTTTTTAGTCTTTGGGTCCAGAGTAGAAAGATAGATGGGCTGCAGTAACACAGGCTCAGAAACTGTGGATAGAAAGTTGATAGAGAAGTGAATTAAATTTGAATGAAGCTTTGGCAACATGTTGATTTATATTATCTTTTTGTTTACTTATTGTTTATTTGAGACAGTTTTCATTGTAGCCCTGACTGGCCTGCAACTTACTATGTAGACCTGGCTGGTGTTGAATTCAAAGTGACCCTCCTGTTTTTGCCTCCCCAGTGATGGGACTATAGGCATGTGCCCCCATTTCTGACTTTTAAAAATTTATATTCTTGGGCTGGAGAGATGGCCTAGCAGTTAAGTGCACCGACTGCTCTTGCAGAGGACCCGGGTTCGATCCCCAGCACCCACATGGCAGCTAAGAACCGTCTGTAACTCCAATTCCAGGAGAACTCCAGTTCCAGGGGAATCCGAGACCCTCTTCTGACCTCCAAGGCATTGCACAACACGAGAGCACAAATCTACATGCAGACAGTACGTTCATATGCATAAAAAAATAAATAAAATTAAAAAAAAATTTATATTCTTAGCTGGGTGTGCACACCTTTAATCCCAGCACTTGGGAGACAGAGGCAGGCAGATCTTTGAGTTCAAGGCCAGCCTGGCCTACACAGTGAGTTCCAGGTCAGCTGGGGCCAAAGGGAGATCCTGTCTCAAAAAGTTAAAAAAAAAAAGAAAAAAATGAAAAATTAGGAATGATGGCACATACCTGTTACCTCAGCAATTGGGAGGTGGAGGCAGAACAGTCACCATTTTAAGGCCAAATGAGACCCCAGAAATCAAAACAAAAGAACAGCAAGGGCTGGGGAGGTAGTTCTGTTAAAGAACTTGCATGTGGGCTGGAGAGATAGCCTAGCGGTTAAGAGCACCACTGCTCTTGCAGAGGACCCGGGTTCGATCCCCAGCACCCACATGGCGGCTGAGAACGGTCTGTAACTCCAATTACAGGAGAACTCCAGTTCCAGGGGAGTCCGAGACCCTCTTCTGACCTCCGCGGCATTGCACGACACGGGTGCACAAACCTACATGCAGACAGTACATTCATCCACGTACAAAAATAAATAAAATTTAAAAAAAATTAGAAAAAAAGAACTTGCATGTATACCTGAATTTGAGCTCTTAACATCCACCAAAAGCTGGGTGCTTGTAATCCTGGCCTTGGGGAGGGAGAGATAGACAGATCTCTGGAACTCGCTGGCCAGCAAGTCCTAAATCCAAGTGAGAGACGCTATCTAATAGAACTAGGTGACTATCTCCTGAGGNTTTTTTTTTTTTTTGAGACCAGGGTCTCCCTATAGCCCCACTTGGCCTGGAACTCACTCTGGAGACCAGGCTGGCCTTGAACTCACAGAGATCTAACTGCCTCTGCCTCCAGAGTGCTAGGATTCTAAAGGCATTTGCTACCACGCCTGGCTTAAAGATGGTTCTTAGGTGCCATCTGGGTGCTGGGAATCGAACCCCGGTCCTCTGCAAGAGCAGTTGGTGCTCTTAAGCCATTGAGCCATCCATCTCTCCAGCCCCACCAATACACGTATTTTTATCATGGATGATAATTTTATCTGTTAACTAGTATTTTTGAAAACAAAAGCAACTATTTGTCCATTATGGTTCAGAAGGTCAATTTGGAACCTCAGTAGCATAGATTGATCACATCTCCAATTTTCATTTCAACATGAGAGAGTGCTTTTCCAGGCTGTAATAGTTCAGTGAACAGTAGGGTATTGTTTATAGTAAAACTATGCTTTCAATGCTTAACAGTCCTCTTCTAAAATCAGGTGCTTCCTACTGTACCAAGCTCTTACTCAAAGACAAGAAAAGTTCTGGGTGCCAGTTTCAGGACTTTGGAGAGATGACCTTGATCAATTAGAAGCTCCATGAAGGCAGGAATTTTCTCCAATGCAAGGCACCCAGTGTCTGAAATAATAACTAGCCCATAGTCGATGCTCAATAACTACTTGATGAAATTATTTAATTTCATTAAACATTTTCCTTTTTTTTTTTGTCTTTTTGAGACAGTGTCTCTCTGTAGCTCCAGCTATCTTGGAACTCACTATGTAGACCAGGTTGCCCTTGAACTCACAGAGATTCGCCTGCCTCTGCCTCCAGAGTGCTGGGATTAAAGGTGTGCACCATCACAACTGGCTACATTTTCCTTTTTTATGTGTATAAATGTACTGTCTGCATATAGGTGGTGCACTCATGTCGTGCAATGCCATGGAGGTCAGAAGAGGGTGTCGGATTCCCCTGGAACTGGAGTTAAAGACGGTTCTCAGCCGCCATGTGGGTGCTGGGGATCGAACCCGGGTCCTCTGCAAGAGCAGTCGGCGCTCTTAACTGCAAGGCCATCTCTCCAGCCCTGGTGCCACACACCTTTAATCCCAGCACTTGGGATTAAAGTGGATCTCTGTGAGTTCAAGGCCAGCCTTGTGAGTTCCAGGATACATGGGGCTATAGGGAGACCCTGTTTCAGAAGAGAGTGTTGGATCCTCTGGATCTGGAGGTTCAGGCAGTTGTGAGCTAGCTGACATGGGCACTAGGAATTGAAGTGTCAGGTCTTTTCGAGACAGGGTCTCCCTGCAGCCCCAGCTGTCCTATAACTCCCTCTGTAGACTAGGCTGGCCTTGAACTCACAAAGATCCGCCTGCCTCTGCCTCCCGAGTGCTAGGACTAAAGGTGTGTGCCACCACGCCCAGCTTTTAATTTTATTTATTCTTTTTTTTTTAAATTTTATTTAGTTATTTATGTGTACGAATGTCCTATCTGCATGTAGGTTTGTGCACCTGTGTCCTGCAATGCCTCGGAGGTCAGAAGAGGGCGTTGGAACCCCTGGAACTGGAGTTCTCCTGGAATTGGAGTTACGGACGGTTCTCAGCCGCCATGTGGGTTCTGGGGACCGAACCCGGGTCTTCTGCAAGAGCAGTTGGTGTTCTTAACCACTAGGCCATCTCTCCAGCCCCCCAGAATTTACTTTATCAAAGATGCCCTGACCTCAGGGAACCTTTCTAGATGTCTAAATTGTGCTTTTTTTTGAGACAGGGTAGCCCTAGCTGACCTAGGACTCACACTTTATAGACTAGGGCCTTAAACTCACCAGAGATCTGCCTACCTCTGCCTCCCAAGTACTGGGATTAAAAGCATGCACCACTACACTCAGGCCATGTGTTTTTTTAAAATTTTTTTTTTTTTATTAATTTTTTATTTATTTCTGTATGTGTACGAATGTATTGTCTGCATGCAAGTCTGTGCACCCGTGTCGTGCAATGCCGCGGAGGTCAGAAGTGGGCGTCGGATTCCCCTGGAGCTGGAGTTCTCCTGGAGTTGGAGTTTCAGACGGTTCTCAGCCGCCATGTGGGTGCTGGGGATCGAACCCGGGTCCTCTGCAAGAGCGGTNTCGTGCAATGCCGCGGAGGTCAGAAGTGGGCGTCGGATTCCCCTGGAGCTGGAGTTCTCCTGGAGTTGGAGTTTCAGACGGTTCTCAGCCGCCATGTGGGTGCTGGGGATCGAACCCGGGTCCTCTGCAAGAGCGGTCGGCGCTCTTAACCGCTAGGCCATCTCTCCAGCCCCAGGCCATGTGTTTTATAGTAGAGTCCAGCCTGCTGAGTACCTTTTGCACAGGGCTAGGTTCTGGGTCTAGGGAAAATGAATGTGATTGAAAAAGTACTTTTTTTTTTTTTTTTTTAGCCCCAGCTGTCCTGGAACTCACTATGTAAACCAGGCTGGCTTTGAACTCACAGATATTCACCTGCCTCCTGAACGCTAGGATTAAAGGTGTGCATCACTTCACCTGTTATATATTTTTATAATTTTGAGCAGTATTGGAAAGATTGAATTGCTTAATGGGAAAATTTGGTAGAAGACTGGAAGAGAGACTCTTTATTAAAGTATCTAACAATAAGTTGGGTGTGGTGTGGCGCACGCCTTTAATCCTAGCACTCAGGAGGCTGAGACAGGCGGATCTCTGTGAGTTCAAGGCCAGCCTGGTCTACAGAGCGAGCTCCAGGGCAGCTGGGACTTAAAGGGAGACCCTGTCTCCAAAAATAAAAATAAAAAAAAATCTAAAAATAGAATTCATTAAAGTCACAAATAGTTAACAGTAGGAGTAGGATTCCTGTCTTACTTTTCCTTTCCAGTCTGTACTACCAGCTGTTCGTTCTGCTTACCTGGAGAAGATCACAGTATTTTGTCAGTAGGGTACATAGTAGAAACTGCAACAGTGAGTATGCCAATCTGAAGATACTTTTTTTAAAATTTTTTTTATAGCTTTAAAAGTAGTTTAGTCGGCGCTGGAGAGATGGCCTAGCAGTTAAGAGCAATGACTGCTCTTGCAGAGGACCCAGGTTTGATCCCCAGCACCCACATGGCGGTTGAGAACTGTCTTTGATTCCAATTCGAGAGGAATCTGACACCCTCTTCTGACCTCCGCGGCATTGCACGACACGGGTGCACAAACCTATATGCAGACAGTACATTCATACACCTAAAAAAAAAAAAAAATTATAAAAAAAAAAAGTAGTTGGGGCTGGAGAGATAGCCTAGCGGTTAAGAGCACCGACTGCTCTTGCAGAGGACCCAGGTTCAATCCTCAGCACCCACATGGCGGCTAAGAACCGTCTGTAATTCCAATTCCAGGAGAACCCCAGTTCCAGGGGAATCTGAGACCCTCTTCTGACCTCCGCGGCATTGCACGACATGGGTGCACAGACCTACATGCAGACAGTACACTCATACACATACAAAAATAAATAAAATTAAAAAAAAAAGTAGTTTTAGCCGGGCATGGTGGCACATGCCTTTAATCCTAGCACTTGGGAGGCAGAGGCAGGCGGATCTGTCTGAGTTCAAGGCCAGCCTTGCTTACAGAGTGAGCTTCAGGCCAACTGGGACTAAAAGGGAGACCCTGTCTCAAAAATACCCCCGTCTTGACTAAAGGGAGACCCTTGTCTCAAAAAGACCCCCCCCCCAAATAAAAGTAGTTTATCGGGGCTGGCGGTGCTACTTAAGAACCTGACTCGGGGCTGGAGAGATGGCCTAGTGGTTAAGAGCGCTGACCGCTCTTACAGAGGACCCGGGTTCGATCCCCAGCACCCACATGGCGGCCGAGAACCCTCTGAAACTCCAATTCCAGGAGAACTCCAGTTCCAGGGGAATCCGACACCCTCTCTGACCTCCGTGGCATTGCACGACACGGGTGCACAAACTTGCATGCAGACAGTACATCTATACATATACGAAAATAAGTAAAATAAAATTAAAAAAAAAAAAAAGAACCTGACTCGGGCTGGAGAGATGGCCTAGCGGTTAAGAGCACTGACCTCTCTTAGAGAGGACCCGGGTTTGATCCTGGGTTTGATCCCCAGCACCCACATGGCAGCCGAGAACTGTCTGAAACTCCAATTCCAGAACTCCAGTTCCAGGGGTATCTGACACCCTCTTCTGACCTCTGAGGCATTGCATGACACGGGTGCATAGACCTGCATGCAGACAGTACGTTCCTACACATACATAAAAAAAAAAAATCTGACTCAAAAAAAAAGTAGTTTAGAAAGTATCTGGAGGGGCTGGAGATACGGCTCAGTGGTTAAGGGCAATGGCTACTCTTACCGAGGGTTTGGGTTTCATCCCAACGTTGACCCAAATAATAGTCTGCAATTCCGGTTCCAGGGGATCTGACGCTCTCTTCTGACATCGGTGGGCATTGAATGACATCGGTGCACCTACCTACCTATAGACAGATAGATAAGCATTTAAATACACAGATAGATATGCATTTAAAAAAAGTGCATTTAAAGAAAAGTAACTGGATTCTTTGGCACAGGAAGAAACCCTTAGAAGTTGATCTGTTCTCTCTGTCAGCCTTGAACTGACGGAGCCTGTGGGGTTCCCCTTGTCCTCAAAGTCTTAAGCATTCTTTCCCTTCTAGTTGGTCATTACTGACTAGAGAGGGTTCTCTTGGGTAGGTCATCTACTTCACCTGATTTAACAGATTACACCTCAGGTCACCTTTCTGGTTTTTTTTTGGAGGAATGGATTGATCCCCCTTTGATAAACAGTTGAGAGGAAAATGGCTTTCTTCCTGAGTAGGCCTTTGGTGCCCCAGGCTGCCTGTGCCCTTTCCTTCTGTGTGAGGGGGTGGAAGAATGTCCTGACCTCCCCTCTTCCATCCTGTCATGGGCTTCCAGGGATAATAGGGCCTATTGTGGGCTTTGCCCAAGGCACAGCCATCCTCTTCTGTGTCAAGCCTGCTGAGGCCTCTGTCTCCGGTCTGCTGTAGTAACTGGGTGTTGAGATTCACCATGTTGCCCTCCTGTTTAGGAGGGTTCTAGAGAACGATGCTTGTACTTTGCCTCTGGGTTTGCCCTCTCCTCTGATATTTTATTATGTTATAACTAACTAACCCTCCTCCCCCCACCCCCCATGATTGTTTCCCTGTAGCCCCAGCTGGCCTGGAACTTGCTGTGTAGACCAGGCTGGCCTTGATCTCAGAGATCCACTGGCCTCTGACTACCAAATGCTGGAATTAAAGGTATGAGATACCTTTATTTGTTTTCATTTTTTGAGACAGGTTCTCAATTTGTAGTCCAGGCTGGCTTGGAACTTGCTCTGTAGTCTAGATCTCAATCCTTGATCTCAATCCTTCTACCTCCTGAGTGCTGGGATTACAGGAGTGTGCCATCACATACAGTTTATATCTTGTTTTATTTTTGCTTTTGAGGTGCTGTGGGTTCAAATTCAGGATCTTGCCCATGCTAGGCAAGCACCGTACCATTTAGTCACATCCTCAGTTCTTGATAAGTAAATTTTTTTTTTTTTTTTTTTTTTTTTTTTGTCTTTTTTCAAGACAGAAGGGTCTCCCCTTTAGCCCAGCTTGCCTGGGGAGAAACTCCACCTCTTGTAGACCAGGCCTGGGCCTTTGAAAACCTCACAAAGATCCACCTGCACCCGCTGCTGCCTCCCAAGTGCTAGGATTAAAGGAGCGCGATAAATAAACATTCTTGTAGACAACTGTGGACCTGAGCTCATACTTGTAGCAGATCTGAGGCTATATTTGGAGAAGCAAGTCTACTGCTCCCAAGGGTGGCTGAGTGCCTGCATTGGAGGCTGGGCCCTCCCTCTGGGCCTTTCACATGGGTGTGTCCAAATTGCTCAATGGGTGAAGCCAATAGGTTTAATAATATGTTGTTTGTGACTGACGCTTATTACGCACATTAAAAATCTTATTTTTTTTCTTTCTTTTTGGTCTTATAAAAATAATTAAAATTTTTTTTGGAAAGATGTGAAATGTTAGATTTTTTGGTTCTATTACGTAAGGAGAGTGGTTAGACAAGAGACCAAAAACAGAGAGAACCCCTAGTTTAACGGCGAAACGAAGGAAAGAAAGCAAAACGACAGAGGAGAGAAAGGAGAAATTTGTTGATGAGGTTTGGGAAAAGCGGGAGTGGGCCCCAGGGAACCCAGGACTCTGCATGAAGATAATATTAATGTAAGCAGTAAAAAGCGGTACTCTTTTTGTTTTTTTTAATTTTATATTTTTTTTAATTTTTTTTTTTTTTTTTTTTTTATGTTTTTTTAATTTAATTTAAATTTTATTTTTTTTTTTTTTTTTTTTTTTTTTTTTTTAATTGTGGGGTTTTTTTTTTTTTTTTTTTTTTTTTTTTTTTTTTTTTTTTTTTTTTTTTTTTTTTTGGTTGTTTTTGGTTTTTTTTTTTTTTTTTTATTTAATATTTTTTTTTTTTTTTTTTTTTTTTTTTTTGTTTGTTTAGGGTTTTGTTTGTTTTTTATTTTTTATTTTTTTTTATATTGTTTTTTTTTTTATTTTTTTTAAGTTTTGAAAAATTATTTTTTTTTTTTTGTTTTTTTTTTGTTTTGTTATTTTTTTGAAAATTTTTTTTTTTTTTTTTATTGTAGTTTTTTTTTTTTTTTTTTTTTTATTTTTTTTTTTTTTTTTTTTTTTTTTGTTTTTAATTTTTGGTTTTTTTTTTTTTTTTTTGGGTTGTGGGGTTTATATTTGGTCTTATTTTTTTTACCTTTTTCGAGACCGGGTCTCCCTGTAAAGCACACAACCAGGCACGTCGAAAGAATGCGTGAGGGGGGCGTCCGGGGGCCCTCGCTTGGAGACTCCTATCGAAAACAAGATGATTGTATGAACCCAGAGAGCCGTGGCTTTTAGAAGAACATCGCCCAGATCCCATCCCCTGCCTCTACTGCCTCCACGCCAACGTGAACTCGAGACTTAGGGAGGCACGTGGCCACCCAGGGGAAAGGGGAGAAGGGGAAAAAGAACAAAGAAGACGAAACGCGGGCCCCTGAAACTTGAACTCTTACCAAACTTGAGTTACAACCCTCCATTCCCCAGGGCGTTTTTCTTTTAAGAAAACAGATTTGGCCCAAGGTGTGGTGATGGTTACATGCTTTCATCCGGAGCACTTGGAAGGCAGAAGGGCAAAGGGGGATCTCGCTTTGGATTGGAAGTTCAAGGTCAGCCCTGGCCACTACATAGCCATTGTTCCCGAGGCCAGCCTGGGACTAAAGGGGAACCCTGTTTCAAATAAACCAAAACCAACCCCCCCCAAAACCCAAACAAATTTGGGGGGCCTGGAGAGATAGCCAGCGGTTAAGAACACCGACCACTCTTGCAAAGGACCTTGGTTCGAGCAGAAAAAAGGGAGGACATCGCCCCAAGCCAGCAACATGGTTGGCTGAGAACCGTTCTGTTGACTGCTTATTCCATGGGAATCCTACATGCCACGCTTAAATTCACCTTGTAACCTTCCCGCTGGCACTTGCATGACATGGGGTGCCAAACCAAACCCTAGACATACATTCAGACATTACTTTCATACATAAAAAACAAAAAATAAATAAGATAAAATAAAAAACAGAATTTTTTGTTTTCAACTAGATATAGTGGCACATGCCTTAAAAAAATTTTTTTTCTTTATTTAATTTTTTTTTCCTTTTTCTTTGCCTGAGAAAGATCGAGAAGGCCTGGCGAAGCGGGCCCTTGTATCCATTAGTCCAATTCCCTGAATATCCTGACTCTAAGCTTAAGGCTGTCGGTGTCATAAAGGGGTGGATAAAAGATGGGATGAAGGTATAACTGTATTTATTGTATTTAATATGTATGAATGAAGAACGGCCCATCAGATAAGAACCGGCCATCCCGGGCAAGCTCTTTTTTGGTTGTTTTTTTTGGTTACCCAAGGAGAGTATTTGGTTTCCGTACAGAGAAGCCAGATACATAACCCTTGGTTGGTTTGCCCCTTTAAGATATTTAAAAGCAGTGCTGTTTAATCAGGTTTCCTTTATTTTTTTTTAAAAAAAGTTTTTTTTTTTGTTTTATTTAATTTTTTTTTTATTTAATTTATATATTTTTTTTTTAATTTAATTCNTTTATTTCGGTATGTGTATCAATGTACTGTCTGCATGCAGGTTTGTGCACCCGTGTCGTGCAATGCCGCGGAGGTCAGAAGAGGGTCTCAGATTCCCCTGGAACTGGAGTTCTCCTGGAATTGGAGTTTCAGACGGCTCTCGGCCGCCATGTGGGTGCTGGGGATCGAACCCGGGTCCTCTGTAAGAGCGGTCGGCGCTCTTAACCGCTAGGCCATCTCTCCAGCCCCTATCAGGTTCTTTTAGGAGATGAGTGTGCTCTTGGGGGGAGAGGGCTTGGCAGAGGAAGAGATGAAGGTTTTTTGATGTGATTGCAAGGATACCTGCTGAGGAATTTGTGGGCTTTGGAATGGTCCTGGAATTTGTTCTTGATTTTTCTAAGAATTTCCATTCTTTCTCTCTTTCTCAGTTTCTCTTCTACTCCTGTTATCTATTTGTTATCTTCCCTCCCCTGACCTTTCCCTTTCCCTTTTCTTTTCTTCCCTTTGTAGATATCCAACCGAGGCAAGTGTTCTAACCACTTAACTATAATCCAAGGTTGTTTTATTCCAACCTGACCTGTTTTATCTTCTGCCTCAGCAGAGGGATTACATTTCTTCCTCTGCTTTAATATTCTGAGTGCCATATCATTTTTGTCAAATGAAGGAATAAAACATATGCCCCATTCTGATCTTGGTGTGCAAATGCCAGCACTTGTTATAAGAAAGTATTGAGTTTCTAAAGGAGAGCTCTTCTTTCACATAGGGCTTGGTAAAATTGTGGTGTTGAGACATGACCTCTCAGTAGGTCTGTGTGCCCACTGGGGACTATTGCTGTTTGTAAGACAGGGAAGGTTTTTGACATGAGTGTGATGATGTCAGACAGTGATAAAATAATAGTGATAAGGATAATTGAGTGTCCTTAACAGTAGAAACCTGAGAGGAATCTTCCAAAATAGACCCTGTCACCCTCCATCCTAGTATGACCCTAAGTGAGGCCCTTGACTACTTTGCTTTAGTAAAATTGGGACAGTGGCTGGCTATGGTGGCACATGCCTTTAATCTTAGCACTCCAGAGGCAGAGGCAGAGGCAGGTGGATCTCTGTAAGTTTGAGGCCAGCCTGGTCTACAGAGTGGGTTCCAGGCTAGTTGGAGCTACAGGGAGACCCTGTCTAAAACAAAATAAAACAACACCCCCCCCCAAAAAAGAAAAACCACAATAAACCCCAAACAGGTTTGGCATGCAGGTTGATGGTTGAGCATTTGCTTAGCATTTTCAAGGCCATGGCTTCAATTTTTCTAGCAAAGAAAGAGACAAAGCAAAACCTAGACGTAAGTCCATTGGTATATTCTAGAAAGCAGCTTTAGCTTAAATGCTGACTTTGGAGCTCTAAATGACATATCTTTTTGTGGCAGAGCTGTCCTTAGAGGCAATGTCCCATCAAGAGGCATAGGACTGGCATAGTTTTGAGTACCACAGTCTCTCTTTTTAAAAAATTTTTTTTTTTATTGATTTTATTTCTGTATGTGTATGAATGTACTGTCTGCATGCAAGTTTGTGCACCCGTGTCGTGCAACGCCGCGGAGGTCAGAAGAGGGTGTTGGATTCCCCTGGAACTGGAGTTCTCCTGGAATTGGAGTTTCAGACAGTTCTCGGCCGCCATGTGGGTGCTGGGGATCGAACTCAGGTCCTCTGCAAGAGCGGTCTGCGCTCTTAACCGCTAGGCCATCTCTCCAGCCCCCACAGTCTCTCTTAACTAGACAATGTTACTTAGATTTTTAGTTTCTTTGGAGATAATCTGAAGTGGCCAGGTATCCCACCTTTTGTGAGGCACCCCTTTGTGTGTGTGTGTGTGTGTGTGTGTGTGTGTGTGTGGTGTGTCTGTGTCTGTGTGTGTTTCTGTGTCTGTGTGCCTGTGTCTGTGTGTGCTGGGAGTCAAACCTAGGGCTTTGTACATGCTAGGGAAGGAGCACTCAGTCATCGAGCTCTTTGTCCCAGCCCTTGGTTTTGAAAGTGCTATGCATTTATACTTATTTTTTCTCCATATGACTGCTTGATTGGGTGACTTATAACTTAAACCTTTTTGGCCAGTATACTTTAATTTTCTTTTTTTTTCTTTTTTTTTTACTAATTTTATTTATTTCTGTATGTGTACGAATGTACTGTCTACATGCAAGTCTGTGCACCCGTGTCATGCAATGCCGCGGAGGTCAGAAGAGGGTGTCGGATTCCCCTGGAGCTGGAGTTCTCCTGGAATTGGAGTTTCAGACGGTTCTCAGCCGCCATGTGGGTGCTGGGGATCGAACCCGGGTCCTCTGCAAGAGCGGTCGGCGCTCTTAATCGCTAGGCCATCTCTCCAGCCCTACTTTAATTTTCTTAAGAAAGTATTTACCTGGGCTGGAGAGAGAGCCTAGCAGTTAAGAACACCGACTGCTCTTCCAGAGGACCTGGGTTCGATCCCCAGCACCCACATGGTGGCTGAGAACCGTCTCTAACTCCAGTTCCAGGAAAACTCCAGTTCCAGGGGAATCCGAGACCCTCTTTTGACCTCCGCGGCATTGCACGACACGGGTGCACAGACCTGCATGCAGACAGTACATTCATATACATACAGAAATAAATAAAAATTAAAAAATATTAAAAGTATTTACTTTAAAAATTTATTTATTTTTGTGTGTATGAATGTACTGTCTGTATGTAGGTTTGTGCACCATGTTGTGCAATGCCTTGGAGGTCAGAAGAGGGTGTTGGATTCCCCTGGAACTAGAGTTAAAGATGGTTCTCAGCTGCCATGTGGGTACTGCGGATCGAACCTGGGTCCTGTGCAAGAGCAGCCGGTGCTCTTAACTGCTAGGCCATCTCTCCAGCCCCAGACTCCAGATGAAAGCACCATATTTTCCACTTTTGTGTTTTGTAAGAACTGGGCTCTGATTTCCTTGTAGAGAAGTTTCTGGATGGTAGAGGAATTTAATCTCTGACTTTATGTATAGGCCAGTGAGGATGTACCTATTGGCTATGACCAGATAAGAGAATCAAGTATAGCACCAGAGTAGGCTGAAAATACATTCCAGGTGCTTACTCTCACTCTTCTGATAGATGAAGGGAAACATCCCAGAAGACTCCTTCCAGATCTGGGATGTCTCTGGGGCAATGCAAAAGAGGCAGAGAAGATGGGGAGGCCCTTCTCCATGTACAGGAGTTGAATAGGATCCAGTGGCAATAAGAACCCCTGAGTGGAAGGAAGGAAGTCCATTTCTACCATGGGCACTGCAAGACAGACTCTTTGTTTTTGTGGGAGTGATAATTGACCTTGGCAGTTTTATTTCAGATTTGGATTTGGTCTATAGAGAAAATAGAGACCTGGTGGTGTACATAGAGATGTCCATGTTCTTTAGCTAGTCTTTATATATTGTGTTCTGTGTGTTCAGGTTTTAAGTATAAAGATGTCGTACCACTGGCTAATTGGATTAAGAATATATTTTGTGCATATTTTTCCATTGTTTTGAGATAGTCTCACTTGTAGCCCAGGCTGGCCTTGAACCCTGAATCTCCCTGCTTCAGCCTACTGAGTGCTGTGTACTTTTTGGAGACAGTGTTTCTATTGTACTACAAATTGGGCTCAAACCCACAAACTTTCTGCTTCATTCTCGTGTGTGTTGGGACCATTGGTGTGGGCCGCCATGCCTAGCTGCAAGTTTTAAATTTTTCTTACATTTATTTGCTTACTGTTTGTGTGTGTGTGTGTGTGGGGGGGGGCGTGTACACGTATATGTAAATGAAGGTCAGAGGATAACTGTGGCAGTTCTTTCACCATATGAAGATCCAACTCAGGTTAAGGGCCCTTTAGTTCCTGAGCCAGCTTGTTGGCCCTGAAAATAGTTTTTTTGTTTTGTTTGAGAGTTTTTTTTTTTTTTTTGTCTTTTTGAGACTGGGTCTCCCTGTAGCCCCAGCTGTCCTGGAACTCATTCTGTAGACCAGGCTGGGCCTTGAACTCACAAAGATCCACCTGCCTCTGTCTCCCAACGGCTAGGATTAAAGGCGTGCACCACCACGCCTGGCATAGAGACAGTTTTTTACTGTGTAGTCCTGGCTGGCCTGGAACTTTCTATGTAGACCAGGCTGGCCTTGAATTCATAGAGATCGGTCTGCTTCTGCCTTCCAAATGGTGGGATTAAAGGCATGTACCACCATGCCTTGCCATATCATATATAAGACCAATATGTTTATGGGGTTGGAGAGATGGTTAAGAGGACTAGATACTCTTGCTGAGGACCCAGGTTAAATTCCTAATGTCCGCAGGGCTGGAGAGATGGCTCAGTGGTTAAGAGCACCAACTGCTCTTGCCAGAGGACCTGGGTTCGATTCCCAGCACCCACATGGCGGCTAAGAACCGTCTTTGACTCCAGTTCCAGGGGAATCCAACACCCTCTTCTGACCTCTGCTGCATTGCATGACATGGGTACACCAGCCTACATACAGACAGTACATTCATACACATAAAAAATAATAAATAAGGGGGCTGGAGAGATGGCCTAGAGGTTAAGAGCGCCGACCGCTCTTACAGAGGACCTGGGTTCGATCCCCAGCACCCACATGGTGGCCGAGAACCGTCTGAAACTCCAATTCCAGGAGAACCCCAGTTCCAGGGGAATCCGACACCATCTTCTGACCTCCGTGGCATTGCATGACACGGGTGCACAAACTTGCATGCAGACAGTACACTCATACACATACAGAAATAAATAAAATTAATAAAAAAAAAAATTCCTAACACCCACATGGCCACTAACAACCATCTATAACTTCACTTCTGGGAATCTGATGACTTCTGGCTTGCAAGGGCACTGGCTGACATGGGTGTACATAATTACATATATGCAGACAAACATTCAAAAACATAAAAATAAATAAAAAAAAATAAATGTGTGTGTATGTATATATGGATCAAGTAGTGTGGTGCAGCAAAGAAGCAGATCCTTTGGAGCTAGAGTTACAGGAAGTTGTGAGCTGCCTGATGTGGGTGCTGGAACTGAGCCTGGATCCTGGTAGAGTAGTGAGTGTTCTTAACCCCTGAGCCATCTCTCCAACCACCTGAAAATGGTTTTCGATTATGGAATCTGCTTAGGCAATGAGGATGGATCTGGTGATGAAT
Source organism: Rhizomys pruinosus (assembly GCA_009823505.1). Classification (NCBI taxonomy): domain Eukaryota; kingdom Metazoa; phylum Chordata; class Mammalia; order Rodentia; family Spalacidae; genus Rhizomys; species Rhizomys pruinosus. The sequence continues at coordinate 2,025,438 of VZQC01004139.1, read as the reverse complement.
GATACAGGTATGGGCTCTGTTCTTGTCTTTATTAGGCAGAAGAAGTAAAGATAATTTTCCTTAGTTGATAATTTTTGGAAGACTAGATTGGTGATGCTGAGTATCCTGTCTTTGGCAAGTGACTTCAGGCAGTCTGTGTATCTCATTTTCAGAAGTTTCTGTGAAAGTTTAGGGAGAGGGCCTTGGAGAACTGACAGGCAGTAGTTTGGATTATTTTCAAAGCCAAGTCCACATTTTGGGATATATAAATGTGTGTGTGTGAGACCTGAGTTATTCCCTGTCTCTTTTTTTATTTTATTATTTTTATTTATTATTTTTATTTTTTTGGTCTTTTCGAGACAGGGTCTCCCTGTAGCCCCAGCTGTCCTGGGGAACTTACTGTGTAGACCAGGTTGGCCTTGAACTCAAAGATCCTCCTGCCTCTGCCTCCCGAGTGCTAGGATTAAAGGTGTGCGCCACCATGCCTGGCTATTTATTATTTTTTATGTGTATGAGTGTACTGTCTGCATGTAGGTTGTTGGTGCACCCATGTCATGCAATACCTCGGAGGTCAGAAGAAGGGGTTGGATTCCCCTGGAACTGGAGTTAAAGACAGTTCTCAGCTACCATGTGGGTGCTGGGAATCAAACCCAGGTCCTCTGCAAGAGCAGTTGGCGCCCTTAACAGCTGAGCCATCTCTCCAATCTCTTCCTGTCTCTTTATGTGAGGTCTCTGGCAGTTGTGGTATTTGAAGGGCTGGACAGAGTGGATTGTAGCAGCCCTGGTTTGGTTCTGATTTGGATAGCAGGCAGGGGTGTGAGAAATAATTGGAGAAGCAGTGGTAAGAGATGGGAGTCGGATTAGGAAAGGTAGACAGTGCAAAGAGGAGGAGGAAAACTCACCTGTGCATGGAGAAACTTTGCTTTGTTTGCTCTGTGTGACAGTTGGAGGAAACAGAAAGCTATGTAGACCAGGCTGACCTTGAACTCACAGAGATCCACCTGCCTCTGCCTCCCTAGTGGTGAGATTAAAGACATGTGCTACCACACCTGGCTTCCTGTCTTTAAAAAGTATTTTAGGGGGCTGGAGAGATGGCTCAGAGGAGAGCACCGACTGCTCTTGCAGAGGACTCGAGTTTGATCCCCAGCACCCACATGGTGGCTGAGAACCGTCTTTAACTCCAGTTCCAGGGGAATCTGACGCCCTCTTCTGACCTCCGCGGCATTGCACGACACGGGTGCACAAACCTACATGCAGACACATACAAGAATAAATAAAAATTAAAAAAAAATATTTTTTTTTTTCATCTGTTCAAGACCGGGTCTCACTGTAGCCCCAGCTGTCCTGGAACTTGCTCTGTAGACCAGGCTGGCCTTGAACTCACAAAGATCTGCCTGCCTTTGCCTCCTGAGTACTAGGATTAAAGGCGTGCTCCACCATGCCCAGCTAGGGTATTATTTAAAGTATTCTTTAAAAAGTATTTTAGGGGGCTGGAGAGATGGCCTAGCGGTTAAGAGCGCCGACCGCTCTTACAGAGGACCCGGGTTCGATCCCCAGCACCCACATGGCGGCCAAGAGCCGTCTGAAACTCCAATTCCAGGAGAACTCCAGTTCCAGGGGAATCTGAGACCCTCTTCTGACCTCCGCGGCATTGCACGACACGGGTGCACAAACCTGCATGCAGACAGTACATTGATACACATACCGAAATAAATAAAATTTAAAAAAAAAT
>VZQC01004139.1:1944666-2012928 GCA_009823505.1 Rhizomys pruinosus | reverse complement strand
TTTTTTTTTTTTGAGACAAGGTCTTATTGTGTAGCGCAGACTGGTTTTTTGAGTACTGGAACTCAGGCATGTACTACACTTTATTTATTTATTTATTTATTTATTTATTTATTTAATTATTTATTCAGCATTTTGGGGGGAAGGATCTCCCTCTTGTATGTATCCTCATTGGATTTGAATTCACCATGTATCCCAAAGTAGCCTCAAATTTGAGATCTTCCTGCAGCAACTTCTGCAGTGGTGGAAATTACAAGCCTGTTACATCACTCCTGGCTCCTCTAGCTCCTCTAATACCTTTAAAGATTCTCTATCCACGGGGCTGGAGAGATAGCCTAGCGGTTAAGAGCTCTGACTGCTCTTGCAGAGGACCCGGGTTCGATCCCCAGCACCCACATGGCGGCTAAGAACCGTCTGTAACTCCAATTCCAGGAGAACTCCAGTTCCAGGGGAATCCGAGACCCTCTTCTGACCTCCACAGCATTGCAGGACACGGATGCACAAACCTACATGCAGACAGTACATTCATACACATATAAAAAATAATAATAAGATTCTCTATCCTCCTGTAGGAGACTGAGGGATGGATCTGTTGCCAGGCAAAGTTGTCTGTCTTTTACCCTGTGTGTTTTGCCTGCTAGATAGACGTCCCTTCATAGAGCCAGAACCTTCACCAATGTTCTGAGAATCCCCCTTTTCATGGGGTTGGATTTCACTGGCATATCAGCATCCCTGAGAGCTTAGATTTCATTGTGTGCACTGCACTGAATCCCTGTTCCCACCACCCATCTCTTAGTAGGAAAGGTTTGGCATCTCCTGGCAGCCAGTCTATGGTGAGTTTACCTGAGACAGATTCTTGGACAGTCTTGAATATTTCCTGGTGTCCCAGTAGGTATAAGAATGTATTAGCGGGGCGTGGTGACGCACGCCTTTAATCCTAGCACTTTGGAGGCAGAGGCAGGTGGATCTTTGTGAGTTCAAGGCCAGCCTAGTCTACAGAGTGAGTTCCAGGACAGCTGGGACTATAAGCAGACCCTGTCTCCAAAAGACCAAAAAAAAAAGAAAAAAAAAGAATGTATGAAGTGTGCTGGGCGTGGTGGTGCACGCCTTTAATCCCAGGACTCTGGAGGTAGAGGCAGGTAGATCTCTGTGAATTCAAGGCCAGCCTGGTCTACAGAGTGAGTTCCAGGACAGCTTGGGGCTACAGGGAGACCCTGTCTGAGACCCCCCCCCCCAAAAAAAATTGAAAATTATCACGGACATCTTACTAGAGGCATGTGGATATCTTACTAGAGGCATGTGGATATCATCTTCGAGGTTTGTAGCAGAAGGAGACATATTCTTGGTTATAGAAAGCCAGCATGGGGGCTGGAGACATGGCCTAGCGGCTAAGAGCACCAACTCCATAAAAAATAAAAAAAATAAAAAAAGAAAAAAAAGCCAGCATCAGAGAGACGGGTTGTTTTTTGCGAAGTTGCAGAAAACTTTTCAGAGCATAGAAGACCCACACATAGTAGTTGGAATTGTGCCCTGGACATCGCCTGACTGCTAAATGCAGCGCACTTAGTCATGCTTGTGAAACACATTCCATGTGTTGTCATATGTCCAGAGATAGTAGAATGAACTTATATTTTTGGTAGGGTAGGGTATATCTCATTATAAGTGCTATTTTCTTTTCTTTTTTTGGGGGGGTGTCTTATGAGACAGGGTCTCTCTGGAGCTCTTGCTGTCCTGGAACAAGCTCAGTAGACCAGGCGGGCCTTGAACTCACAGAGATCCACCTGCCTCTGCCTTCCAAATGCTAGGATTAAAGGTGCATACCACCACACCCGGCATTAGTTCTATTTTATTTTACTTATTTATTTATTGTGTATGAGTGTACTGTCTGCATGTAGGTTTGTGCACCCATGTCATGCAATGCCTTGGAGGTCAGAAGAGGGTGTCGGATTCCCCTGAAAAAAAAGATGGTTCTTAGCCACCATGTGGGTGCTGGGGATTGAACTCGGGTCCTCTGCAAAGAGTAGTTGGTGGTCTTAACCGCTAGGCCATCTCTCCAGCCCATTAGTGCTATTTTCAAATAAGCTCAAATTTAAAATTGAGACTCAGAAAAGTAAAAGATTAACTGGATTTAATAGATGGAATAGTTAAGGCAAAAAAAAAAAAAGGGGGGGGGGCTCATTGCCAGGCATGGTGGTGCTTGTCCCTAATCCCAGCACTTGGGAGGCAGAGAAAAAGCAGATCTCTGTGAGTTCAGGCCACTAAAGGCACTAGGTAAACTAGGTGTAGTTTCCTGCCTGTAATCCCAGCACTCCTGCACTGGGGAGTCTCAGGCAAGAGAGTTTGAGCCAGCCTGGGCTAGTAGCAAGACCTTGTCTCAGATTAAACACCAATAAAAATAGGAAAAGGTACTATGTAATAGTAAACGAAACTCTAAGATAATTGAAAACAAAAGATTCAGAAAAAAATTGATAGAGTTAAGCTATATGTATTACAGAAGAAACTAGCAACTAAACAGGAAAGAGATGAGGAAAAACCTTAATCTCGGAGTTCTGTGTAATAACTCTGAGAAGACCACAGGGTGAGCACTGGGTGCTGAGAAGTCAGCTTTTCCTTTGCTCCCTTTCCTGGTGGAGAACCTGCAACCTCCAGAACGTATGCTTATGGAGTCTCTTTTTCCAAGTTAGGGGTCACTCACTGCTGGTGAGTGTGTCAGGCAGAAGTGAATAAACCACGGGGAGGAAAGGTCTTTACTGAGGACTGGTTCTAAAGTCTATGACTACCTAGTAGTCACGTGTATCCTTTTGGAAGGTAGAACAAAGTAGTGAGGAGAATGTTCTGTAGACAGGGAGACTGTGCCAAATAAAGAGGCATCTGTAACTGTTTTGAAACATGTTTCTAGTTCTTATACCTTCTGTCATGTGCGTCTTGTGGATCAGACAGCCATTTAGGCTTGGTATCAAGTGCTTTTACCTGCTGAGGCATCTCACTGGCTTGACTTTATTTATTTATTTATTTATTTATTTATTTATTTATTTATTTATTTATTTATTATTTTTGAGACAGTCTCCCTGTGTAGTCCTGGCCAGCCTGCAACCCAGTAAGTAGACTAGACTGGCCTCAAACTTGTGGCAGTTCTCTTCCCTCTGCTTCCTGTGTGCCAAGATTTATAGGCGCATGTGGCACTGTATCCACTTGAAGATTTATTTTGTATCACATGATTCAGCTTAAGTGCCTCCCACTTCAGACACTCAGCAGAAAACAGACTAAGACCATACATATTCAAGTATCTGCCATCTAGCTTTGTCATACTACATGTTCCTCCATATTTTTATGATCTAAGACAAGGTTGGGTGTGATGGTTCAGGCCTGTAGTTCTAGCACTTGGTAAGCTGAGGATGTGGGCCAATGGTACTGTATGTGTAGTATGTACAAACTCTGTTCAAAAAGAAAAAAAATCAAACTCTTGTGTTCAACTCCTAAGCACCAAAATGGTGGGAAAAGACAATAAAAACTTCTGCCGACCGTTGCCTTCAGCTGGTCCAGGTTTATCACCCTTTTCCCTCTTGCTCTCCTTGATGATAAAATTCCTGTCTCCACTTTCCAGAAAAAAGAAAAACAAAACAAAACAAAACTTCATGTGTGTGCACCTTGTGAGGCAGAGGAAGCTGGACCTGAGCCCTAGGATTAAAGGCGTGCGCCACACCTGGCTTAAAGATGGTTCCTGGCCACCATGTGGGTGCTAGGAATTGAACCTGGGTCCTCTGCTAGAGCAGTCAGTGCTCTTAACCTCTGGGCCATCACTCCAGCCCCGAGACCCTGTCTTAAAAAGACCAAAAAAAAAAAAAAAAAAGGTCTTGCTCATTGGGGCTGGAGACGTTTGGCTTCAGCAGTGACGAATCACTGGCCGGCCTGTTGCAAGCGGACCACCCATGGTGTTCGCGAAAACCTGTCTGTTGTAACACTGGTTCCAGGGTGAGGCTCCAACACCAAACTGTGTTGTGTGTGTGTTTGTGTGTGTTGTGTGCTGTTGTCGTGTCCCTTGTGTGTGTGTGTGAGTGTTTTTTTTTTTTTTTTTTCCCTGTAGCCCCAGCCTGTCCTGGAAAATCTGGGTAGCCCTTGCTGAAGTGCTGGGATTAAAGGCGTATCCACCACACCCCTGGCTCCAAAACCCTCTTTTTTTTTTTTTTTTTTTTTTTTCCACCATCAGCTTTTCGCTGCCCACTCTCTCTGAATCTCCTAAATACGGAGAGAAGAACGATCATCAGTGGCAGATAGCAGTTGCAAAGGAGCAACACTAAGAGCCGGCTTCACGCTCAGGAAGGAGCACTACAAATCCTCCTCGTGGTTTCTGGTACTCTACACAGTTAGAGAAACAAAGGCGCTAGTGCACAACCGATAGAAATGATCCTGGTAAAGGGAGGATTTTAGAGGGCCCAACATCTCCCTCGTTTGGACCGTCTTCATGGGCATGTTGATTTGGACCCTGCATCTGGACATGCACGATTTAATACACATAAATAAATAATACTTCAATAATATTTAAACTTTGAGCAGCCTCTTTACATATACTTAATTAAAAAATGTTATGTCTGAATGTCCTGGCCTAATGCTACAACAGTGTACCTGACTTGTGCAGTGCCCATGAGGTCAGAAGAGGGACGTTTCGACGCCCCCAGAAGGAGCTATGGATGGTTGTAGCTGTCCTGTGGATGCGGGGAACCAAAAACACTGGTCTTCTGAAAGAACCTAGCCAGCTGCTCCACTGCTGAGCCATTGCTCCACAGTCCCTGGACTTAAATTTTTTATGACATTTTTACTTATTTTGTTATCTTTTTCTTGGGAGCACATATGCCAACAGCATACCTGCTTGCGGGTAAGAGGAAATAAACTTTAGATTGTTCTGTTTCTCTCCTCTAAGCAGTAGTCCCCAGACATCAGACTCAGGTCATTCGGGTTACAGTAGGACAGGTCTTTACCACTGAGGACTTTGTAGGACACCTTTGGTATTTGTTCTGAAAAATTTCATTTCTATTTTCTTGTTCAGCTTTTGTGGAAACTGCTGTGACATGGGACCCTCCCCAAGACCAGCCCTCCCGCAAGTACTGCCTCCATATGTCTAAGCAGATTGAAGTCAAGGTTCCCTACTTAGCCTTTGTTGGCAATTGGGAGAGTCCTTGTTAACCCTAGCAGGGGTGAGACTTCTGATGTCACCAGCAGGGAAGGGAAGTGTTACTTCTAGGTAGGCCTGGAAATCCTGACTAGTTTTCACTAATTATGACTGTAGGAGGAGGGTTGTTATGCTATAATTGATCAGAAGAGATGAAAGTCCCACCTGTCTACGATCTTCTCTATGACACTATCCCAGTTGGGCTGTCTGGGATACCTTGTTATGAAAGTGGAAGAGTGGCCTTGGCAAGTGTGAGTGTGTGGGGATAGGACCATAGTTTTCTCCTGCGTTAGCGTGGAGCTGTTGCTCCTTAAAGCTTTTCTGTCTTAGCCTGGTGTTGGTCCTGAACCATGAATTTCTATCCCCAGCACCCTCGGCGCGGGGAGGTCAGAGGCAGGCAGATGCAGGCAGATCTTTGTGAATGAGTTCAAGGACCAGACTGGTCTATGTACTGAAGTAAAGGCACATCTGGGTCTATAGGATCCCCTGTCTCGACATAGAAAAAAAAAAAAGCCTTTTTTTCTTTCGTACTCCTATCTCTACTTTGATTGGAGACAAGAGAAAGCAGCCTTTCCCATTGGAGTTTGTTTTGTTTTGTTTTGTTTTGTTTTTTTTTGTTTGTTTGCGATGAGACGGGTATCCTATAACTCCAGATGGCCTGGAACCTCACTTCTGTAGACAGGCTGGCCTTGAACTAACAGAGATCCACCTGCCTCTGCTCTGAGTGCTAAGATTAAAGTCATGCCAACACACTGGGCTTAAAGACGGTTATTAGCTTCTCATGGGTGCTGGAGCTGGGATGCTGGCGATTCCCCTGGAACTGGAGGCAAGTACATTTCTCAGCCCCCATGTGGTGTGCTTGGCCCCGATCGAAACATGGCCCTCCTGTAACGAGAAGTCAAGCAGTAAGTCAGCGCACTCTTAATCGCTTAGGCCATCTCTCAGCCCCAGTCTCGCTTTATTATACAATAATCACATGAAATTGCAAACGGCGGTGGCCACTTGTACCAAACAGTGTGCTGACATGTCCCACATCCTAACAAAGGACATGGCCACCACCCTCCTCCAGACCAGTCCAATGGAGGCATTCCCCAAATTGAGGATCCCTCAACTAGGGCGGTTGCTGTCAAGTTGCGTCCTAAAGCTATCCAGCAGAGGAGGTGAGTGGAGGAACTTACTGTGGTAGTGCACAGATGATTACTTGTCCTGACACCTTTGCAAGTTGGTCTGGGTTCTCTGGATTTAGTCTACTGTCTAATGTCAAGATTTAGGCAAACTTTGTTTCATTTTTTGGGGGGAAGGTTTTTTATTCTATCTCTTGACATTTTTAGTTCAAAAATAACTTATAAGAATAAGCACAACTTCATAGTACAAAGTTAAAAATCATAACAAATCAGGTTTTGTCCTAGTGCTACATGTCCTTTATTTAAGGATCTTTTATTTATTTATTTTATCTTATTAATTATTATAGATTTTTTTTTTGGTCTTTTTGGAGAACGGGCGCTATCCCTGTAGCCCCAGCCTGCACCTGGAACTCGATCTGTAGACACCAGGCTGGCCATTGAACTCACACAAGATCGCCTGCCTCTGCCTCCGGTGCTAGAATTAAAGGCTGCGCCACCACGCCCGGCCATGCCCAGCTTTAAATTTTTTATGTGTATGCAGTGCTGTATGACTGTACGGCTGGGTCCCCGTATCATGCATTGTGCACCCTTGGAGGTCAGAAGCGGGTGTTGGCTTCTCCTTGGAACTGGAGTTAAAGACCCGTTCTTAGCCGCCATTTGGGGGCTGGGAACAGAATCCAGGTCCCCTCTGCCAAAAGCAGTTGGGCACTAACTGTTGAGCCATCTCTCCAGCTCCAGTACATGCCTTTAATCCCAGACCACTCAGGAAGCGCCTCAAGGGTGATCTCTGTGATTCATGTCCAACCTTGCTCAAGTTCCATGCCAGCTGTCTCACCCCTCCCCTGAAAAGGCCACCCCTTTCCAACCCTTAGCATGGGCCAGGGGACAGGGCTTGCCCGTTTTCCTGAATGGGAAATTGCTTATGGTTATGATCAACCTGTGAGTAATCTACTAAGTCCTGAGGGACATCTGTGTGTCTGCCCCTCAGAGACAGTGTCTAAAGTATGGGAACAGAGACTAGTCTCAGGACTTTGAGTACTCTCCTCAGGGTTTTTATAGAGAATTGAGAGTGAGACCACTAGGAGAGTTGTCATGCTGCCCGGTTATTTTAATATAAGTCCTTATGAGTCATGCTGTGTGTGCTGTTGATTCGTTACATTCTCTGTGTTGAGGGACTTTGTTTTTCATTTCTTTTAATAATTTAAAATATTTTTTCTTATTTTTATTTTATGTGTAATGAGTGTATTTGTCTGCAGGTACTGTTAAGTTGTACCAATGTCATGCATTGCCCACAGAGGCCACAAGAGGGCTTCAGCTGTCTTGGAATTGGAGTTTGGCAAATGGTTGCCTGTCTGTGTGGGTGCTGGGAATGAACTTGGGTCCTCTCTATAAGGGCAGCCATTGCTCTAACTGCACATCTCTCCACGCCACCATAGTTTGCTTTTAGCTAAGGCATCCTCGGTCGGGTACATTATCCCCGACCGGGATCCGCGTAGAGTCCGCGGCAGATCTTTGTGGGTTTCAGGCCAGCCTGGATACATAAGTGACGTATACAGGGACCCCCCAGCTGAGATCTACAGGGAGACATTGTCTCAACAAAAAAAGACAAAAAAAAAATTATTTTATTTATTCTAATTTTTATTTTATTTATGTNCTCCTTATAGTCTCAGCTGGCCTGGAACTCACTATGTAGGCCAGGCTGGCCTTGAACTCACAAAGATCTACCTGCTTCTACCTCCCGAGTGCTCAGATTAAAGGCATGTGCCACCACGCCCAGCACTAAAGACAGTTCTTAGCTACCATGTGGGTGCTGGGAATCGAACCTGGGTCCTCTTCAAGAACAGTCAGTGCTCTTAACCGCTGAGCCATCTCTCCAGCCCCGTAATGAACTTATTTATTTATTTATTTATTTTTTTTATTTATTTTTTTTTTCCACCACTCAGACTGTGCTCACTCCCTCTGACTCTCCCAAAAAGGAGAGCAGAACGATCATCAATGGCAAATAGCAGTTGCAAAGGAGCAACACTAAGAGCCGGCTTCACGCTCAGGAGGGAGCACTACGACTCCTCCTCGTGGTTTCTGGTACTCTACACAGTCAGAGAAACTTCTCTAGTTACAAACTATAGAAATGATCCCTGAAAGTATAGTCTTGCCAACACCCTCTTTTGACCGCTTCAGGCATTGCTTGATTTGGATGCACTTACATGCAGATTAATACACATAAAAATAATAAGTAAAATATTAAAATTTGAGCATGCCTCTTTAATATACTTAATTTAAAAAATGTTATGTATGAATGTACTGCCTACATGTACACAGTGTACCTGACTTGTTCAGTGCCCATGGAGGTCAGAAGAGGACGTTCGAGCCCCCAGAACTGGAGCTATGGATGGTTGTTAGCCATCATGTGGATGCGGGGAACCAAACCCTGGTCTTCTGCAAGAGCAGCCAGTGCTCCCAACTGCTGAGCCATTGCTCCACAGTCCCTGGACTTAAATTTTTTATGACATTTTTACTTATTTGTTACTACATTTTTATTGGGAGCACATATGCAACAGCATACCTGTTGGGGTAAGAGGACAACTTCTAGGAGTCTGTTCTCTCCTTCTAGCATGTTAGTCCCAGACATCAGATTCAGGTCATTAGGGTTACAGTTAGGCACAAGTGTCTTTACCCACTGAGGTACTTTGTAGGCCCCCTTTGGTATTTTGTTCTGAAACTCTTCATTCTATTTTAGTTCATCTTTGTGACACTGCTGTGACATGGGAAGACCAGTGCAAGTACTGCCTCCATATGTCTAAGCAGATTGAAGTCAAGGTTCCCTACTTAGCCTTTGTTGGCAATTGGGAGAGTCCTTGTTAACCCTAGCAGGGGTGAGACTTCTGATGTCACCAGCAGGGAAGGGAAGTGTTACTTCTAGGTAGGCCTGGAAATCCTGACTAGTTTTCACTAATTATGACTGTAGGAGGAGGGTTGTTATGCTATAATTGATCAGAAGAGATGAAAGTCCCACCTGTCTACGATCTTCTCTATGACACTATCCCAGTTGGGCTGTCTGGGATACCTTGTTATGAAAGTGGAAGAGTGGCCTTGGCAAGTGTGAGTGTGTGGGGATAGGACCATAGTTTTCTCCTGCGTTAGCGTGGAGCTGTTGCTCCTTAAAGCTTTTCTGTCTTAGCCTGGTGTGGTGGCACATGCCTTTTATCCCAGCACTCGGGAGGCAGAGGCAGGCAGATGCAGGCAGATCTCTGTGAATTCAAGACCAGCCTGGTCTATGTAATGAATTCCAGGCCATCTGGGGCTATAGGAAGACCCTGTCTCGAAAGAAAAAAAAAAGCCTTTTCTATCTTACTCCTATCTCTCTTTTGATTGGAGAAAGCAGACTTCCATTGGGAGTTTGTTTTGTTTTGTTTTGTTTTGTTTTGTTTTGTTTTGTTTGAGACAGGGTCTCCCTATAACTCCAGATGGCCTGGAACTCACTCTGTAGACCAGGCTGGCCTTGAACTCACAGAGATCCACCTGCCTCTGCCTCCTGAGTGCTAAGATTAAAGTCATGCCAACACACTGGGCTTAAAGACGGTTCTTAGCTCTCATGGGGTGCTGGGATTCCCCTGGAACTGGAGGCAAGACAGTTCTCAGCCACCATGTGGGTGCTGGGGATCGAACCCTGGCCCTCTGTAAGAGCAGTCAGCGCTCTTAATCGCTAGGCCATCTCTCCAGCCCCAGTCTGCTTTCTTATACAATACACATGACCTGCCCAGGGGTGGCACTGCCAACAGTGTGCTGGACTGTCCCACATCACTCCACAGACATGGCCACAGACCAGTCCAATGGAGGCAATTCCCCAATTGAGGCTCCCTCAACCTAGGTGTGTCAAGTTGGTCCTAAAGCTATCCAGCAGAGGAGGTGAGTGGAGGAACTTACTGTGGTAGTGCACAGATGATTACTTGTCCTGACACCTTTGCAAGTTGGTCTGGGTTCTCTGGATTTAGTCTACTGTCTAATGTCAAGCTTTAGGCAACTTTGTTTCATTTTTTGGAGGTTTTGATTCTATCTCTTGAATTTTAGTTCAAAAATAAATTACAAGAATAAGAAAATTAATAGTAAAAGTAAAAATCCCTCACAAATCCAGGTGTAGTGGTACATGTCCTTTTATTTAAGGACTTATTTATTTATTTATTTATTTTAATTATTATTATTTTTTTTTTGGTCTTTTGGAGACAGGGTCTCCCTGTAGCCCCAGCTGTCCTGGAACTCGCTCTGTAGACCAGGCTGGCCTTGAACTCACAAAGATCCGCCTGCCTCTGCCTCCCGAGTGCTAGGATTAAAGGCGTGCGCCACCACGCCCAGCTTTAAATTTTTTATGTGTATGAGTGTACTGTCTGACTGTAGGTTGGTGTACCCGTATCATGCAATGCCGTGGAGGTCAGAAGAGGGTGTTGGATTCCCCTGGAACTGGAGTTAAAGACAGTTCTTAGCCGCCATGTGGGTGCTGAGAATCAAACCCGGGTCCTCTGCAAAAGCAGTTGGGGCTCTTAACTGCTGAGCCATCTCTCCAGCTCCAGTACATGTCTTTTATCCCAGCACTCAGGAAGCAGACTCAGGGTGATCTCTGTGAGATCATGTCCAACCTTGATCAAGTTCCATGCCAGCTGTCTCACCCCTCCCCTGAAAAGGCCACCCCTTTCCAACCCTTAGCATGGGCCAGGGGACAGGGCTTGCCCGTTTTCCTGAATGGGAAATTGCTTATGGTTATGATCACCTGTGAGTATCTACTAAGTCCCTGAGACATCTGTGTGTCTGCCAGCTCAGAGACAGTGGATCAGTAGGGGAACAGAGAATAGTCTTGCAGGCTTCTAGTTACTCTCCTCAGGGTAGAGCATGAGAGAGACCACTAGCAGAGTTTGCAGATGGTTATTTAATAAAAGTCCTATGAGTAATGCTTGTGCTGTGAGTAGTTACATTTCTCTGTGTTGAGACTTTGTTTTTTCATTATTTTAATAATTTAAAATATTTTTATTATTTTTATTTTATGTGTAATGAGTGTATTGTCTGCAGGTATGTAAGTGTACCAATGTCATGCAGTGCCCACAGAGGACACAAGAGGGCTTCAGCTGTCTTGGAATTGGAGTTGCAAATGGTTGCTGTGTGGGTGCTGGGAATGAAACTTGGGTCCTCTCTATAAGGGCAGCCAGTGCTCTTAACTGCTTACCATCTCTCCAGCCCCAAGTTTGCTTTTAGCCAGGCATGGTGGTACATTAATCCCAGCACTTGGGAGGTAGAGGCAGGCAGATCTCTGTGAGTTCAAGGCCAGCCTGGTCTACATAAGTGAGTTCCAGGACAGCTGAGACTACAGGGAGACCCTGTCTCAAAAAAAAGACAAAAAAAAAATTATTTTTATTTATTTAATTTTTAATTTTTATTTATGTGTATGAATGTATTGTCTGCATGCAGGTCTGTGTACCTGTGTCATGCAGTGCCGCAGAGGTCAGAAGAGGGTCTCGGATTCCCCTGGAACTGGAGTTCTCCTGGAATTGGAGTTACAGACGGTTCTCGGCCGCCATGTGGGTGCTGGGGATTGAACCCGGGTCCTCTGCAAGAGCAGTCGGTGCTCTTAACCACTAGGCCATCTCTCCAGCCCAAAAATATTTATTATTTTTACGTATATGAGTGTATTCCCTTCATGTATGTAGGTCCACATGTGTCATGCCATGCCAGTGGAGGTCAGAAGGGGGGATTAAATCCCCTGGAACTGGAATTAGGACAGATGTAACCTGCCATATGGGTGCTGGGAATTGAACCCCAGTCTCCCACAAGAGCAGCCAATGCTCTTAACTACTGAGCCATTCTCTAGCCCATGGAGGTCAGAAGAAGCATTGGATCTTCTGGAACTGGAGTTATGGAGGGTTGTCAGCTACCATGTGAGTGCTGGGATTCAAACCCAGGTCCTCTACAAGAGCTGTCAGTGGTTTTTTTTTTTCCTCTGCTATCCCCCCAGCCCCTTCTCAAAACCTTTTTTTTTTTTTTTTTTATTAAAATTAAAATTTTTTTGAGACAGGGTCTCCCTATAGCCCCAGCTGTCCCGGAACTCATTATGTAGACCAGGCTGGTCTTTTTCTTTTTTTTTTTTTTAGGTCTTTTTGAGACAAGGTCTCCCTATAGCCCCAGCTGTCCTGGAACTCACTCTGTAGACCAGGCTGGCCTTGAACCCACAAAGATCTACCTGCCTCTGCCTCCTGAGTGCTAGGATTAAAGGTGTACGCCACCATGCCCAGCTACCAGGTTGGTCTTAAACGCAGAGATTGGCCTGTCTCTGCCTCCTGAGTGCTGGGATTAAAGGCCCGTGCCACCACAATAATTTTTTTTTTTTTTTTGTCTTTTTGAGTCAGGGTCTCCCTTTAGTCCCAGCTGGCCTGGAGCTCACTATGTAGACCAGGCTGGCCTTGAACTCACAGAGATTCCATGCCTGCCTCTGCCTCCCAAGTGCTAGGATTAAAGGTGTGCACCATCACGTCTGGCGCTAAAATAAAATTTTTTATTCTATGTGTATGAGTGCTGTGCTTTCATGTATGTAAGTGTGCCTTTTGAATGCAATGCTAGAAGAGACCAGAAAAGGGCATCAAATCCACTGGGTCTGGAATTATAGCTGGTTGTGAACTGCCCTGTGGGTGCGATAAACTGAACCCAGGACCTCTGCAAGGGCAGACAGTGCTCTTAATTGCTGAACCATCTTTTTAGCCCCCTTTTATTTTTCTTTTCAAAACCATGCCTTCCTCCCTCCCTCTTTCTCCCTAGTGGCCTAGGCTAGCTTCAGCTCACAAAATCTGCCTGCCTCTGCCTCTGCCTCTTGGGTGCTAGCATTAAAGGCGTGTGCTCTATGTTCCATTTTTATACAAACTTTATATATTCAGTGTTATTCTATGCTTAATGGATCTGTCAATTTCCAGTGCTAAGTTACATATTGCTGAAAAGCATGGGTAAGAGGTTTCTACCAAGGGTAGAATTTCTTAGTAGAACACTTGGGAAGTTTAAGATCCTGGAACCTGGGCATTGCTGAAATCTGAATCTACTCTTCTTCTTTTTTTTTTTTTTTTTTTTCCAGGCTCTGGATGTGGGATGGAGCAGCAGGTATACAGAGGGTGAAGTCCCAACCCTGGAACCACATTGTTTCTTTGGCAAGACTGTCAGCTTGAGCAAACTTTAGCCTGAGATGAGGATGTCTGTGGGCCTCTGGCTACTGCACCCCCTCTGGGGAAGGACCTTTCTCCTTCTGCTCTCTGTGGCCATGGCTCACTCCCTCTGGCCCAGTGAACCCTCGGAGGCCGTGAGGGACTGGGAGAACCAGCTGGAGGCATCCATGCACTCAGTGCTCTCAGACTTCCATGAGACTGTTCCCACTGTGGTTGGCATTCCCGATGGCACGGCTGTTGTTGGGCGCTCATTTCGAGTGACCATTCCAACAGATTTAATTGCCTCCAGTGGAGAAATCATCAAGGTAAGACTGGATAGAGAACATGAATGAAATAGGGAAGAGTTCCCATCTTCCATTTTTGTTTTGATTTTTTTTTTTTTCTTCTTCTGTTCCAGCAGTAGGTTGCTCCCATTTTTGAGGCTGTCATGATAAAAAAGCTTTACTCCTTACTCTGCAAGGTCTCTGTATTATTTAGGGATTTGGTTGCAGGGCCTGTTAGGTGTTTAAGAAAACGTCACCTTTCCTAGGACATGGAGTTATTTCTGAGTGCTTTGAGTTGAAAAATAGCTAGGGATGTGATTTAGAAGTATAGCATTGGCACTGGGTGTGGTGGTGCCTCTGCCTCCCAATTGTGCCTTTAGTCCCAACAGTTGGGAGGCAGACAGATCTCTGGTATTTAAGGCCAGCCTGGTTTGCATAGTGAGTTCTAGGATAGCTGGGGCTACAGGGAGACCCTGTCTCAAAAAGACAAGAATAAATAAATAAATAAATAAATAAATAAATAAGAAAATACCAGAAAAATTTGAAAAAACATGACAGTTAATTTCTACTAGTATTTTATCTAATCATTTAAACAGTATTATGGGTCTTTTTGGGTGGAAAGCCTGATAGCCTGAATTTGATACCCAGAACCCATGTAAAGGTAGGAAAGAACCAACTCCACAAAGTTATCCTCTGACTTACACACTTACAGTGGTACGTGTGCATGTGTGCCTGTGTGTGTATTTTCTTTTTTTTTTTTGGTCCTTTCGAGACAGGTTCTCCCTGTAGCCCCAGCTGTCTTGGAACTCACATTGTAGACCAGGCTGGCCTTGAACTCACAAAGATCTGCCTGCCTCTGCCTCTGCCTCTGCCTCTGCCTCCCAAGTGCTAGGATTAAAGGCGTGTGCCACCACGCCCAGCTCTGTGTGTATATTTTCAGACCTTGTCTGAAAAAAGAAATATTAAACTCCCCCACCCCCATCATTTGAAAATACAGAAACTATGGGTCATACAAAAGTAGGGGAAAGTCCACATTTGTTCTATGTAACTTCTGTACTACAGTATTCTTTTCCTAGAGATGTGGGTTTAGAAACAAACTAAAGCTGGGGGTGGTGGTGCACACCTTTAATCCCAGCACTTAGGAGCCAAAGGCAGATCTCTGTGAGTTCAAGGCCAACCTGGTCTATCTACATAGTGAGTTCTAGGAGAGCTGGAGCTGCAGGGAGACCCTGTCTCAAAAAGAGAAAAAAAAATAAANAAAGCTTTACTCCTTACTCTGCAAGGTCTCTGTATTATTTAGGGATTTGGTTGCAGGGCCTGTTAGGTGTTTAAGAAAACGTCACCTTTCCTAGGACATGGAGTTATTTCTGAGTGCTTTGAGTTGAAAAATAGCTAGGGATGTGATTTAGAATATAGATTGGCACTGGGTGTGGTGGTGCCTCTGCCTCCCAATGCTGCCTTTTAGTACCCAACAGTTAGGAGGCAGACAGATATCTGGTATTTAAAGGCCAGCCTGGTTCATTGCAATATTGAGTTCTAGGATAGCTGGGCTAACAGGAGACCCTGTGCTAAGACAAGAAAATAAATAATAAATAAATAAATAAATAAGAAAAATACCAGAAAAATTTGAAAAAACATGACAGTTAATTTCTCTTATTTTTATCTAATCATTTAAACAGTATTATGGGTCTTTTTGGGTGGAAAACCTGATACCCTGAATTTTGATACCCAGCCAGTAAAAGGTAGAAAACGAAACTCCAAAGTTATCCCTGACTTACACACTTACAGTGGTACGTGTGCATGTGTGCTGTGTAGTGTATTTCCTTTTTTTTTTTTGGTCCTTTCGTTCTTTCTGTAGCCCCAGCTGTCTTGTTTAACAAAAATTTAACAAGTAGCGCTTAAAATTTTCACAAAGATCTGCCTGCCTCTGCCTGCTCTGCCCGCCTCCCAGTTCTAAGGATTTAAAGGCCGTGTGCCACCACGCCCAGCTCTGTGTACTCATTTTAAAGAAATGAAAAACGAAACGAATATAACCCCACCCCATCATTTGAAAATACAGAAACTATGGGTCATACAAAAGTAGGGGAAAGTCCACATTTGTTCTATGTAACTTCTGTACTACAGTATTCTTTTCCTAGAGATGTGGGTTTAGAAACAAACTAAAGCTGGGGGTGGTTGGTGCACACCTTTAACACAACTTTAGTAGAGACAAGGCAGATCACGGAGTTGAAGCCACATGGGTCAAATAGTTCTAGTGAGCGGAGCTGAACCTGTCTCAAAAAAGAGAAAAAAAAAAAAAAAACAAAAAGGGAAACCTAAAAAAAAAAAAAAAAAAAAAAAAAAAAAAAAAAAAAGGGCTTTTTTTTTTAATTTTTATAACTTATCTCCTGTACTTCCATGCTCATATAACCATAATACTCCATTTATTTATTGTTTAAAATATAAAAATTGTGGGGCAGTGAGTAGCTCAGGTTAAGAGCACTTGGACTGCTCTTCAGCAGGGACCCGGGTTCGATTCCCAGCACCCACGTGGCAGCTAAGAACTGTCCTTTAACTCCAGTTTCCAGGGAAATCCTGACGCCTCTTCTGTACCTCTGAAGCATGCCACACAGGTGCACAAAAACTAACAGCAGACATACACTCAAGAGCATTAATAAAATATATATATAAAAAAATACAGCCGGGCTGTGGATGGGACACGCCTTTAATTCCTAGCACTTGGGAGGCAAGGAGGCAGGCAGATCTTGTTGGTTCAATGCCAGCCTGGTCTACAGAGTCAGTTCCAGGACAGCTGGGCTACAGAGACCCTGCTCGAAAAGACAAAAATGAAAAATAAAAAAAAAATACCAAAATGTTGGGAGGCAGAGAAGCAAGTGAATCTCTGTGAGTTCAAGGCCAGCCTGGTCTACAGAGTGAGTTCCAAGCCAACTGGGGCTACAGGGAGACCCTGTCTCAAAAAGTCAAACAAAACAAAACCCAAAATGTACAGATTTAAATCATTAAGCCGTCTTGCTCAAAATTTTGCAGCCAGGATTTCCTCATGAATTCAAGACTCATAAGATAACCTCATTTCTGCTAGAGTGGCTTATTGGGGCCTTAGGCTCCATGCTCGAAATGTCTCATTCACAGTTTTTGGGTTCATGCTACCCTTTGAGAAGAAGCTTAGCTGGAACTGGTGAGGGTCTTAGGTTTTTATTCATGTAGACCTTTCTCTAGGCTGCTTAGGTTTCCTCATAGTATGAAAACTGGCTTTTTATTGTTTTCTCTGGGTGTGTGTGTGTGTGTGTGTGTGTGTGTGTGTGGGTGTGTGTGTGTGTGTGTTTCCGTTTCCATCTTACCCAGATCTCACTATTATGGACCAGATTGGCCTTGAACTTACAGAGATCTGCTTACCTCTGCTTCTCCAGTGGTGGGAAGGCCTGGCCATAGCTGGTCTTATTTATTAGTTATTTTTTGTGTCTTTTTTTGAGACAGGGTTTTTGTAGCCCAGTCAGTCCTGGAAACTCAGCTGTGTAGCAGGCTGGCCTTGAAACTCACAAAGATTCAACTGCCTCTGCCTCCCAAGTGGCTGATTAAAGGCGTTTCGCCACCATACCTGGCCATAGCTGGGTTGTAAGTGTAAGTATTCAGGGGCTGGAGAGATAGCCCTAGTGGGTTAAGGAGCACCGACTGCTCTGGCAGGACCCGGTTCAATCCTCAGCACCCACATGGGGTGAGAACCAATCTGTAACTCCAATTCCAGGAAAGAGACTCCAGTCTTCCAGGGGAATCCGACACCTTTTCTTCTGTACTCCTCTAGCATTGCACCACAACAGTGCACAGGCCTGCAGGCAGACAGTACATTCATAAATATAAAGAATAAAATAGGCGGGAGCTGGAGAGATGGCCTAGCGGTTAAGAGCGCAACCGTCTTGCAGAGGACCCGAGGTTTGAATCCCCAGTCACCCACATGGCGGCTGAGAACCGTCTGAAACTCCAACTCAGGAGAACTCAGCTACAGGGGAATCCGACGCCACTTCTGACCTCCGCAGGCATGTTGCAGACACGGGTGGCACAAACTTGCATGCAGAACAATACATTCGTACACATATAGAAAATAACATAAAATTAATAGAAAAAAAATTAAAAAAAAAAAAGAAATAAAGAAACAAGGGGCTGGAGAGATGGCTCCTAGCAGTTAAGAGCACTGGACTGCTACAAAAAAAAAAAAAAAAAGCCGACGGGTGTGGTGGCGCACGCCTTTAATCCTAGAACTTGGGAGGCAGAGGCAGGCGGATCTTTGTGAGTTCAAGGCCACCCTGGTCTACAGAGTGAGTTCCAGGCCAGCTGGGGCTACAGGGAGACCCTGTCTCGAAAAGACCAAAAAAAAAGCCGGGTGTGGTGGCGCACGCCTTTAATCCTAGCACTTGGGAGGCAGAGGCAGAGGCAGGCAGATCTTTGTGAGTTCAAGGCCAGCCTGGTCTACAGAGAGAGTTCCAGGCCAGCTGGGACTACAGGGAGACCCTGTCTCAAAAAGACCAAAAAAAAAGAAAAAAGAGTACCGACTGCTCTTGCAGAGGACCCGGGTTCAATCCCCAGCACCCACATGGTGGCTGAGAACCGTCCGTAACTCCAATTCCAGGATAACTCCAGTTCCAGGGGAATCCGACGCCCACTTTTGACCTCTCTTGCATTGCAGGACATGGGTGCACAAACCTACATGCAGACAGTATATTCATACACATAAAATAAATAAATGAATAAATAAAATAAAAAAAAATAAGTATTCTAAGCTGGGCAGTTGTGTTGCATGCACCTGGTGCTGGGATTAAAGGCTTGCCTTGGTTTTCATTTGGCCCTCTGAGTATCCAAACCTGTACTGGTTGCCTTTGGACATAGGAATGTAATCCGCGCCCCCCCCCGCCTTTTTCTATTTCTCTTACCCTCTCCCTCCCTCCCTCCCTTCCTTCCTTTTTTCTTTTTGTTCTCTTGTTCTTTTTTCATTTTTTCAACCGGATCTTCCTCTAGCCTCAGCTGGCCTGGAATCTCACAGGCATCCACCTGCCTCTGCCTCCTAAGTGCTGGGATTAAGCCCTGGGATTTAGTATCTGATGAGCCTGTAGGAAAACACAGCTGGGGTATAGCTCAGTGATAGAACATTTACCTAGCACATGAGGCCTTGATTTTGTTTTTGTTTTTAAATATATTTTATTATTATTTTTATGTGTATAAATGTACTGTCTGCATGTAGGTATGTGTACCCGTGTCATGCAATGCCACGGAGGTTGGAAGAGGGTGTCAGATTCCCCTGGAACTGGAGTTAAAGACGGTTCTCAGCCGCCATGTGGGTGCTGGGAATCAAACCCAGGTCCTCTGAAAGAGCAGTCGGTGCTCTTAATCGCTAGGCCATCTCTCCAGCCCTGAGGCCTTGATTTTGATGAGCTGTCCCTGAAAACAAGATTCGATCCTTCATCTTACTCTTTTTTTTGGGGGGTGGGTGGGGATCTTTGAGACAGGTTTTCTTTGTAGCCTCAGCTGTCCTGGTACTCACTGTGTAGACCAGGCTGGCCTTGAACTCTGAGATCCACCTGCCTTTGCCTCCCAAGTGCTTCGATTAAAGACATGCGCCACCACGGCTGGCTTCATCCCACTCTTTTATTTTTTTATTTTATTTTATTATTTTTTATGTGTATGAGTGTACTGTCTGCATGTAGGTTGGTGCACCCATGTCCTACAATGCTGCAGAAGTCAGAAGAGGGTGTCAGATTCCCCTGGAACTGGAGTTAAAGACAGTTCCTAGCCTCCATGTGGGAGCTTGGGAATCGAACCTGGGTCCTCTGCAAGAGCAGTTGGCATTCTTTTTTTTTTATTTTTTGGTCTTTTCGAGACAGGGTCTCCCTGTAGTCCCAGCTGTCCTGGAACTCACTCTGTAGAACAGGCTGGCCTTCTCAAACTCACAAAGATCCGCCTGCCTCTGCCTCCCAAGTGCTAGGATTAGAGGCGTGCGCCACCACACCCTGCTTTGGCATTCTTTTTTTTTTTAATTTTATTTATTTCCGTATGTGTATGAATGTATTGTCTGCATGTAAGTCTGTGCACCCATGACATGCAACGCCACGGAGGTCAGAAGAAGGTGTCGGACTCCCCTGGAACTGGAGCTCTCCCGGAATTGGAGTTTCAGACGGCTCTCGGCCGCCATGTGGGTGCTGGGGATCGAATCCGGGTCCTCTGCTAGAACGGTCATTCATACACATAAATAAATTAAAATAAAAAATTATTATTATTATTTTTTTGGGGTCTTTTCGAGACAGGGTCTCCCTGTAGCCCCAGCTGTTCTGGAACTCGCTCTGTAGACCAGGCTGGCCTTGAACTCACAAAGATCCCCTGCCTCTGTCTCCCGAGTGCTGGGATTAAAGGTGTGAGCCACCACGCCCGGCCATAATTTTTAATTATACATTGGAAATGTAACTTAAAATTTTCTTTTAACTTATTTCAGGTGTATGAGTTGCCTGCATGTAAGTACAGTACCTACAGAAGCCAGAAGAGGGTGTTGGATCTTCCTAGAATTGGAGTCAGTTTTGAGCCTGCCATGTGGGTGTAGAGAACCAATCCCAGATCCTCTGTAAGAGCAGCAAGTGTTTTTAACTGCGAGCCATCTCACTAGCCCTGCAGATGTAACTCTTAATGGCTGTTCAGTATAATTGTGGGTATAAGGAGCGTGGTGGTGGTGTTTGGGATTTCCGCATTTGGGAAGTGGAGACCAGAGGATTAAGAGATCAGGGTCATCATAAGATTAGTGTGAGGGGCTGGAGAGATGACCTAGCGGTTAAAAGCACCGAGTGCTTTTGCAGAGGACCCAGGTTCGATCCCAGCACCCACATGGCGGCTGAGAACCGTCTTTAACTCCAGTTCCTGGAGAATCCGACACCCTCTTCTGACCTCTGAGGCATTGCACGACACGGATGCACAAAACTACATGCAGATAGTACATTTATACACATAAAAAATAAATAAAAAATTTTAAAAAATTAAAAAAGATTAGTGTGAACACTTGAGACTTTGTTACAAACAAAGGAATTTTAAAAAGAAGCATTTTAGTGGTGGCGCATGCCTTTAATCCTAGCACTTGGGAGGCAGAGGCAGGCGACGGCACTACCTTACTGCAGTCTCCTCCACCTTCATGATCTGGATGGAGTGCGCATGAGCACGGTGACGTGCACCCATGTTTCAGTAGCACTGTGTGATGGCACCAGCAGTGGTCAGGTCGCGGTACTCCCGGTACATGTTGTGGGTGCCACTGCAAGAGTCGTAGCGCAGCCAGAGGCCAAAGTTCTTGACCCACAGTAGTGACTTCTCAAACACCTGTCCGCAATACACGATCTCCCCAGAAGACTTTGTTCATCTTTTTCAGCTGAAACACAAAGTACCAGAAGTGGGACTTGGCCACAACATGGTTGGGCACAAAGATGCACATGTGGTAGAGGGTGGTGTGTGACACTTGGGAGTCGGTAGGCAGCGCCCAACCACCTTGTACTCTCGAAGTATGCCTGAGGCCTTCACAGCGATCTTTCCTCACTGGCCGCCACCCACGCATTTTAGATTTTATTACCAGTGATAACTAAAATTGTATCTGATGCTTCTCACCATTGCCCTTTATTGAAGCTGTCATTCAGCTTTTCCCCCAGACTTGCTTATCTACCTTTTTAGCACTACCTGTACCTCTTCTCCTTACATCCTTCTTTATTCCTTCCTTTTTTTCTCCTCCATAGCTTGAAATTTTATGATCACTTGCCATTGTCTTAAGGATTGTCACTTTGTTTTTTGGTTTTTTTTTTTTTTTTTTTTTTTTTTTTTTTTTTTGGTCTTTTTCAAGACAGGGTCTCTTTTTTTTTTTAGTCCTGGAGCTGGCCTATGTAGACGAGGCTGGGCCTTAATTCACAGAGACCCACCTGCCTCTGCCTCCTGAGTGCAGTTAAAGGCATTAGCCACCATGCCTGTCTCTTTTTCCTTTTTTCTTTTTTTTTTAGACAGGATCTCCCTGTATCCCTGGCTGGTCTGGAATTTGCTTCATAGGTGGGGGTGTCCACCATCTCACAGAGATCCTGCTTGCCTCTGACTTTTTTTTTTTTTTTTGGTGTTTTCGAGACAGGAGACAGGGTCTCCCTGTAGCCCCAGCTGTCCTGGAACTTACTCTGTAGACCAGGCTGGCCTTGAACTCACAAAGATCCCCTGCCTCTGCCTCCAAGTGCTAGGATTAAAGGCGTGCACCACCAGCCCCAGCGCGCTCTGACTCTAAGGTTGGGATTAAAGGCAAGCGTCACTGTGCCTGGCCTAGATTTATCATTCTTAAAAAAATTGTCTCTCTGATCAGTAATTACCTTTACTTTAAGTAACTTTATTTTTATTTTAATTTTAATTAAATTTTTTATTATTTCATTAAAAAAAATGCACTGTCTGCATGTAGGTTGGCGCACCGTGTCATGCAATGCTGCGGAGGTCAGAAGAAGGCGTCGGATTCCCCTGGAACTGGAGTTAAAGGCAGTTTCCAGCCGCCATGTGGGTGCTGGGACGAACCCTGGGTCCTCTGCAAAAGCAAGTTGGGCTCTTAACTGCTGAGCCTTATCTCCAGCCCCAGCTTTTTTTTTTTTTGGTCTCTTTTAGTCATCAGTGTCCCTAGGCTAGCTAGTAGATTCTGAACTCACAGAAATCCATCTGCCCTGTTGTTTTCTGAGTGGTGGGATTAAAGAGGCCTTTGCCACTACACCCAGCCTTAAATATCCTTTTTTGCAAAGTCAATAGAAAAGTTGACGGAGTAGGTATGGGAGAAATTATATTAACTCTCTGGAAAAATATGAGGTCCTTAAGAAATTTAAAGCCAGGCTGGAGAGATGGCCTAGTGTTAAGAGCGCCAAACTGCTCCTGCAGAGGACCGGGGTTTGATCCCCAGCACCCACATGGCGGCTAAGAACCGTCTTTAACTCCAGTTCCAGGGGAATCCGACACCCTCTTCTGACCTCTCCTCGGCATTGCATGACACGGGTGCACAGACCTACATGCAGACAGTACATTCATACACTTTAAATAAAATTAGCCGGGCGTGGTGGCGCACGCCTTTATCCTAGCACTCTCGGGAGGCAGAGGCAGATGGATCTTTGTGAGTTCAAGGCCAGCCTGGTCTACAAGTGAGTTCCAGTCAGCTGGGGCTACAGGGAGACCCTGTCTCAAACACCAAAAAAAATAAATAAATAAAATAAATAATAAATAAATAAATAAATA
Organism: Rhizomys pruinosus; assembly: GCA_009823505.1. Lineage (NCBI taxonomy): Eukaryota > Metazoa > Chordata > Mammalia > Rodentia > Spalacidae > Rhizomys > Rhizomys pruinosus. Next base: position 1,989,932 of record VZQC01004139.1, on the reverse strand, counting down.
ACAAATAAAATTTAAAAAGAAAAAAGTCAAAGCCTTTAGAAGAGGGGCTGGAGTGATGGCCTAAGGTTAAGAGTTGCAGACTGCTCTTGCAGAGACCCGGGTTTGATCCCCAGCAGCCACATGGTGGCTGAGAGCCGTCTTTAACTCCAGTTCCAGGGGAATCCAACACCCCTCTTCTGGCCTCCCACGACATTGCCGATACAGGTGCACAAACCTACATGCAGACAGTACATTCACACACATAAAAAAATAAAATAAGCTGGGCTTGAGAGATGGCTCAAGTCAGCGATTAAGGCACCCGACTGCTCTTGCAGAGGACCCGGGTTTGATTTCCTAGCACCCACATGGTGGCTAAGAACCATCTTTATTTAACTCCAGTTCCAGGGGAATCTGATGCCCTCTTCTGACCTCTGCTTCACTGGACAACCGGGTGAACCAACCCACATGCAGACAGCATACTCATACACATAAGAAAAAAATAAAAAAAAACCAAACGGGTGTGGTGGACACATGCCTTTAATCACAGCACTCGGGAGGCAGAGGCAGGCGGATCTCCTGGGAGTTCTAGGCCAGCCTGGTTCTACAGAGTGAGCTCCAGGACGCTGGTACTAAAAAAGAGACCCTGTCTCAAAAGAATAAAAATAAATAAGCCTTCAGAAGAGATCTATCTTCAGAATGTGCCATTGATATTGACAGTTGGGCAGCTGAGACATGCCAAGTGAGAAGCATAAAATTATAATCTATTTTTTCTTTTTCTTATGATCTCATTAAATCTGATTCCCTTAGTAAGTCATTATATATTTAATAGATATATGAAAACAAGCCAGGCGTGGGGGCGCATGCCTTTAATCCTAGCACTTGAGAGGCAGAGGCAGGGGGATCTTTGTGAGTTCAAGGCCCAGCCTGGTCTACAGAGTGAGTTCCAGGTCAGCTGGGGCTACAGGGAGACCCTGGTTCTCAAAAAGACCCCCCCTAAAAAAAAATATATATATATATATACATATATTATATATATATATATATATATATATATATATATGAAAACAATTTATTTTCCAGGGTACTTTTCAATATATTCAGCTTAGAGATCCAAGATTCTGAACATGCTATCAGCAAGAAATCTTGCAAACCATTGTTCATGAATCGGATTCAGGAGGATTCAGGATGAGGCAAGCCTACATCTTCTAGTCAAATCATCATGTGACCCCAGAGCCATCTCATTTCAGGCTGAGATCTCATGTCTTTTGATTAGAGTATTACCTATCTTGCTCCATTGGTAGCAGATAAATACTGCTTGATGCATAGAGCTTTCACAAGTGTTGGCCCTGGATCATTCCAGGTCCTGCTGTGGCCATAGCTAGCACCCATCATGAAGAGGCTCTGGGCTGCTATGTCCGTTCATGGGCATACCCTACTGTCTGGGTAGTTCTGCATAAGCTAGCAGTAGTTCAGGTTCAGTACCTCCTCTTTAAGGTAACTGGGGGAGAAATATAGGGTATGGGTGTTGTGGCTCATGCCTATAATCTCCTCACTCAGAAGGTTGAAGCAGGATTTCCTCTAGTTTGAGGCTGCTTGGATTACAGAGTGAGGCTCTCTGAAAAACACAAAGCAAGTGGATAGTAGGTGAGATGAGAAATATCTTTCTGTCCGGAAAGATGGGGCTTCTCCTGTAGACCCTTCTCAAATGTCTCATTTTGGGACAGTCTGTGAGGGTGGCTTTTTGTCCCTGCTTCCTCTCAGTCTTTTTGGTTGCAGACAATGTGGACTTTCCCTCAGCCCAAGATGTCCTCAGGCTGGCAGCAGCCCTTTGTGGGATTGTGCTCTTGGCTGCTGGCATGGGCCACCTAATTGTTTGCCTGAGAACAATCGGCACTCTTTTTGGCCAGGAAGAGAGGGTCATGAAAGGAGCATTTCTTTGGATGCTGGAGAGCTTTGTGGCAACACCGCCTATGTGAGATGAACTGCAGTTTCTTCCTGTTTCGAGTGGGTGTTCCCTAGTTTTGAATGGATGCTTTGTGAGCATGGCACCCCGGGAAATGCAAGTTGGCGAAAGAAGGCATCTTTGAGAGTGGGCCGTCAGAATGCATTTGCCCAGACTCATCATCTCAAATAGTTATTGACAAAATAGACTTGTGTGTGTTTTGTTTGTTGTTGTTCTTTTTGAGACAGGGTCTCCCTGTAGCTCCTGCTGTCCTGGAACTTCACTACGTAGACCAGGATGGGCCTTGAACTCACAAAGATCTGCCTGTCTGCCTCACAGTGCTAGGATTAAAGTCGTGTGCCACCACGCCCACTGACTTCTGTGTTTTTTTCAAAAATTACTGACCGGTTGAAAAATAACATGGTGGAGTGAAAATAGATGATGTCAGGGCTTGGGTTAGAAAGACTGATTTTGGGAATTTTTTTTAGTAGTTGTCATAATTTAGCTTCTCTTTTGGGGAGAAAATAGTTAATTTTTAGGTGAGAATAGTTAACATCAGATAAAGTACTTTCATATCTCAAATCAGGAAAATACTGGCAGGACTTGGATAATTGTCTTCAGAATGTGATCCTGTGGTCCCAGTCTTTGTGGCAGGAGCTGAGTATAATTTTGACATTTGTGACGGGCGTGGTGGCGCACGCCTTTTAATCCTAGCACTCGGGAGGCAGAGGCAGGCGGATCTTTGTGAGTTCAATGCCAGCCTGGTCTACAGAGTAAGTTCCAGGACAGCTGGGGCTACAGGGAGACCCTGTGTCGAAAGACCAAAAAAAATTTTGACATTTGTGTATCTAACAGTGGGACGGACCAGTATTATCCCTTGTAGGTGTGACTGTTTTACTTGGCAGAGGACCAGCCCCTTGCCACCCTCTTCCACTACTGTTCTTCAAACATGTGACGCGAGCTCTGGCCTCTGGCCTCAGGCTCGACCTGTACTGTGTTCTTTCCTTGTGACTGCCATGCCTTAAGTCCTTGTTGTATTCCATGGGACGGACATGGGACTCGACACAAATGAGCGTGAGTATATGATGCCACCAAGGCTCAGACTCCATTAGAAGAACTAGTACCTGTGTCCCTGAGCAGAGAAAACCCATGGTCATTTTAGCACCTCACTTGAGAGTGTCCCTAGGGTGTTTTCTGTGGCTCTTGCCATAGATGGCTGCAGGTTGGCTCACTGACCAAGTCTGAGGGGAGGTAAGGAATGTACTTTAGTAGGTGTCATAGGTCCACAGTGGGGTGCCACAGGGCAGCACTCTGTACCACTTTGATAGGGGCTATATAAAAGTACCTGATGCATCTATAGGGGAACACAGGGAAAGGCCCAGGTTATACCCTAGGAGCTTGTTTTTTTGGTCTTTTTGAGACAGGGTCTCTTGTAGCCCCAGCTTCCTGGAACTCGCTCTGTAGACCAGGCTGGCCACGAACTCACAAAGATCCGCCTGCCTCTGCCTCCCAAGTGCAGGATTAAAGACATCGCCAGCCACCGCCCAGCTTTTTTATTTTTTTTAATGTGTATGAATGTACTGTCTGCATGTAGGTTTGTACACCCATGTCGTGCAATGCCTCAGAGGTCAGAAGAGGGTGTCGGATTCCCTGAAACTGGAGTTAAAAGATGGTTCTCAGCCGCCATGTGGGTGCTGGGGATCAAACCTGGAAGCCTCTGCAAGAACAGTTGGTGCGCTTAACTGCTAGGCTATCTCTCCAGCCGAGAGTTTTTATTGGAGATGCCACCACAGAGGTTCAAGGAGCCCACCAGCAAAGTTCTGTAATTATGAGTTTTTTTTTTTTTTTTTAAACAAGATCTTTTGCTAGCCATAATCAGCCGTGAAAGTATTCTTCTCTGTAGAGGGTGTTTCTCTACAACTCCTGCATGGGTATGACATCTTGTAGGTCCTGAATAATAATACTCAAGTTGGCTTTATCTGTTTTAAACCCACATTAGAATTATTAAATGTCCAGGCCAGGAGAGATGTGCTCAACAGTTAGAGCACTGACTGTGACTTGCTCTTGTAGAGGACCTGGGGTTCGATCCCCGCACCCACAATGGTGGCTAAGAACAGTTCTGAAATCCAGTCCAGGGGAATCCAGCACCCTCCTCTAAAACCTCTGCAGATGGCATGACACGGGTGCACTGCTTACATGCAGACCAAGTACACTTGCATACACATAAAAATAAAAAATTAAAAAAAAATAATGCAGCCCTAGGGAGAGCCCAATTCTGTTTTTGTCTTTTTTGCTTATTTTGACGGGTTGCTCAGACTGGAGTGGAAACCTTTTTTAATGAAGAGGAATAGTTTTAATGGAAATTTCCTACTCTTTCTCCATGTCTCGAAACCTCATTGGAATTAAGGCCTTTGGTGTGTTTTATGGCATATTAGGGCCTGTTTAATGTCACCCCCACCCCCACCCCCCAGCCTCTGAGTTCTGTGTGTACTGTGTCCAAGAGAGCACTGGCAAAGAATCTGGAGGGAGTGTCCTGGAACTGAGCAGCTTGTTACAAGTCTTCTCACAGTACAGGCTGAAGGGTGATTAAAAGCTTTTAATCTGGCATTTCTCTACCCAGGGTGATTCCTTGTGGACATTGCTGGTAGTAGTTGGAACTTTGTTGGGCTGCCTAGGTATTGTGGTTTTGATTCTCCATGTTTTTGGATGCTCTTTATGGGTAAGGATTTTTGAAGCTAGGTATGTGGCCATTTGNGTCCTACTCTTGCACCCATATCATGTGCACCCACACACTCATGTATGCATGTACAACACATGTGGACACCATACAACACACATACATATACACACCATAAGCCACATGTGTGAATGCAAATAAGATAAAATAGAAAAGGATTCACAGAAATTAAAAATAACATAATTCACCTAGTAGCAATACAATTTTCTGAGATCACAAGTCAGTAGGGTTGAGGATTGTAGCATAGAAAACATAGTTTTGGTGGGGGGTTTTTTGTTGTTGTTGTTTTTTGGTTTTCTTTTTTTCTTGTCTTTTTGAGACAGGGTCTCCCTGTAGCCCCAGCTGTCCTGGAACTTACTCTGTAGACCAGGCTGGCCTTGAACTCACAAAGATCCGCCTGCCTCTGCCTCCCAAGTGCTAGGATTAAAGGCGTGCGCCACCACGCCCGCGCCTCTGACTTCTAAGTGTTGGGATTAAAGGCAAGCGTCACTGTGCCTGGCCTAGATTTATCATTCTTAAAAAAATTGTCTCTCTGATCAGTAATTACCTTTACTTTAAGTAACTTTATTTTTATTTTAATTTTAATTAAAATTTTTTATTATTTTCCATGTGCATGAATGCACTGTCTGCATGTAGGTTGGCGCACCTGTGTCATGCAATGCTGCGGAGGTCAGAAGAAGGCGTCGGATTCCCCTGGAACTGGAGTTAAAGGCAGTTCCTAGCCGCCATGTGGGTGCTGGGAATCGAACCTGGGTCCTCTGCAAAAGCAGTTGGGGCTCTTAACTGCTGAGCCTTATCTCCAGCCCCAGCTTTTTTGTTTTCTTTTAAAGACAGAGTCTCCTGTAGTCCCAGGTGACCTAGAACTCACAGAAATCCATCTGCCTCTGTTTTCTGAGTGGTGGGATTAAAGGCCTTTGCCACTACACCCAGCCTTAAATATCCTTTTTTGCAAAGTCAATAGAAAAGTTGACGGAGTAGGTATGGGAGAAATTATATTAACTCTCTGGAAAAATATGAGGTCCTTAAGAATGTTAAAGCCAGGGCTGGAGAGATGGCCTAGTGGTTAAGAGCGCCAACTGCTCCTGCAGAGGACCGGGGTTCGATCCCCAGCACCCACATGGCGGCTAAGAACCGTCTTTAACTCCAGTTCCAGGGGAATCCGACACCCTCTTCTGACCTCCGTGGCATTGCATGACACGGGTGCACAGACCTACATGCAGACAGTACATTCATACACTTTAAATAAAATTAGCCGGGCGTGGTGGCGCACGCCTTTAATCCTAGCACTCGGGAGGCAGAGGCAGATGGATCTTTGTGAGTTCAAGGCCAGCCTGGTCTACAGAGTGAGTTCCAGGTCAGCTGGGGCTACAGGGAGACCCTGTCTCAAACACCAAAAAATAAATAAATAAATAAATAAATAAATAAATAAATAAATAAACAAATAAAATTAAAAAGAAAAAAGTCAAAGCCTTTAGAAGAGGGGCTGGAGTGATGGCCTAATGGTTAAGAGTTGCAGACTGCTCTTGCAGAGGACCCGGGTTTGATCCCCAGCAGCCACATGGTGGCTGAGAGCCGTCTTTAACTCCAGTTCCAGGGGAATCCAACACCCTCTTCTGGCCTCCACGACATTGCACGATACAGGTGCACAAACCTACATGCAGACAGTACATTCACACACATAAAAAAATAAAATAAGCTGGGGCTTGAGAGATGGCTCAGCGATTAAGAGCACCGACTGCTCTTGCAGAGGACCCGGGTTTGATTTCCTAGCACCCACATGGTGGCTAAGAACCATCTTTATTTAACTCCAGTTCCAGGGGAATCTGATGCCCTCTTCTGACCTCTGCTGCACTGGACAACACGGGTGAACCAACCCACATGCAGACAGCATACTCATACACATAAGAAAATAAATAAAAAAAAAACCAAACGGGTGTGGTGGCACATGCCTTTAATCACAGCACTCGGGAGGCAGAGGCAGGCGGATCTCTGTGAGTTCTAGGCCAGCCTGGTCTACAGAGTGAGCTCCAGGACAGCTGGTACTAAAAAAGGAGACCCTGTCTCAAAAGAATAAAAATAAATAAGCCTTCAGAAGAGATCTATCTTCAGAATGTGCCATTGATATTGACAGTTGGGCAGCTGAGACATGCCAAGTGAGAAGCATAAAATTATAATCTATTTTTTCTTTTTCTATGATCTCATTAAATCTGATTCCCTTAGTAAGTCATTATATATTTAATAGATATATGAAAACAAGCCAGGCGTGGTGGCGCATGCCTTTAATCCTAGCACTTGAGAGGCAGAGGCAGGGGGATCTTTGTGAGTTCAAGGCCAGCCTGGTCTACAGAGTGAGTTCCAGGTCAGCTGGGGCTACAGGGAGACCCTGTCTCAAAAAGACCCCCCCTAAAAAAAAAAAAACTATATATATTTATATATACATATATTATATATATAATATATATATATATATATATGAAAACAATTTATTTTCCAGGGTACTTTTCAATATATTCAGCTTAGAGATCCAAGATTCTGAACATGCTATCAGCAAGAAATCTTGCAAACCATTGTTCATGAATCGGATTCAGGAGGATTCAGGATGAGGCAAGCCTACATCTTCTAGTCAAATCATCATGTGACCCCAGAGCCATCTCATTTCAGGCTGAGATCTCATGTCTTTTGATTAGAGTATTACCTATCTTGCTCCATTGGTAGCAGATAAATACTGCTTGATGCATAGAGCTTTCACAAGTGTTGGCCCTGGATCATTCCAGGTCCTGCTGTGGCCATAGCTAGCACCCATCATGAAGAGGCTCTGGGCTGCTATGTCCGTTCATGGGCATACCCTACTGTCTGGGTAGTTCTGCATAAGCTAGCAGTAGTTCAGGTTCAGTACCTCCTCTTTAAGGTAACTGGGGGAGAAATATAGGGTATGGTGTTGTGGCTCATGCCTATAATCTCCTCACTCAGAAGGTTGAAGCAGGATTTCCTCTAGTTTGAGGCTGCTTGGATTACAGAGTGAGGCTCTCTGAAAAACACAAAGCAAGTGGATAGTAGGTGAGATGAGAAATATCTTTCTGTCCGGAAAGATGGGGCTTCTCCTGTAGACCCTTCTCAAATGTCTCATTTTGGGACAGTCTGTGAGGGTGGCTTTTTGTCCCTGCTTCCTCTCAGTCTTTTTGGTTGCAGACAATGTGGACTTTCCCTCAGCCCAAGATGTCCTCAGGCTGGCAGCAGCCCTTTGTGGGATTGTGCTCTTGGCTGCTGGCATGGGCCACCTAATTGTTTGCCTGAGAACAATCGGCACTCTTTTTGGCCAGGAAGAGAGGGTCATGAAAGGAGCATTTCTTTGGATGCTGGAGAGCTTTGTGGCAACACCGCCTATGTGAGATGAACTGCAGTTTCTTCCTGTTTCGAGTGGGTGTTCCCTAGTTTTGAATGGATGCTTTGTGAGCATGGCACCCCGGGAAATGCAAGTTGGCGAAAGAAGGCATCTTTGAGAGTGGGCCGTCAGAATGCATTTGCCCAGACTCATCATCTCAAATAGTTATTGACAAAATAGACTTGTGTGTGTTTTGTTGTTGTTGTTCTTTTTGAGACAGGGTCTCCCTGTAGCTCCTGCTGTCCTGGAACTTACTACGTAGACCAGGATGGCCTTGAACTCACAAAGATCTGCCTGTCTCTGCCTCACAAGTGCTAGGATTAAAGGCGTGTGCCACCACGCCCAGCTGACTTCTGTGTTTTTTTCAAAAATTACTGACCGGTTGAAAAATAACATGGTGGAGTGAAAATAGATGATGTCAGGGCTTGGGTTAGAAAGACTGATTTTGGGAATTTTTTTTAGTAGTTGTCATAATTTAGCTTCTCTTTTGGGGAGAAAATAGTTAATTTTTAGGTGAGAATAGTTAACATCAGATAAAGTACTTTCATATCTCAAATCAGGAAAATACTGGCAGGACTTGGATAATTGTCTTCAGAATGTGATCCTGTGGTCCCAGTCTTTGTGGCAGGAGCTGAGTATAATTTTGACATTTGTGCCGGGCGTGGTGGCGCACGCCTTTAATCCTAGCACTCGGGAGGCAGAGGCAGGCGGATCTTTGTGAGTTCAATGCCAGCCTGGTCTACAGAGTAAGTTCCAGGACAGCTGGGGCTACAGGGAGACCCTGTGTCGAAAAGACCAAAAAAAATTTTGACATTTGTGTATCTAACAGTGGGACGGACCAGTATTATCCCTTGTAGGTGTGACTGTTTTACTTGGCAGAGGACCAGCCCCTTGCCACCCTCTTCCACTACTGTTCTTCAAACATGTGACGCGAGCTCTGGCCTCTGGCCTCAGGCTCGACCTGTACTGTGTTCTTTCCTTGTGACTGCCATGCCTTAAGTCCTTGTTGTATTCCATGGGACGGACATGGGACTCGACACAAATGAGCGTGAGTATATGATGCCACCAAGGCTCAGACTCCATTAGAAGAACTAGTACCTGTGTCCCTGAGCAGAGAAAACCCATGGTCATTTTAGCACCTCACTTGAGAGTGTCCCTAGGGTGTTTTCTGTGGCTCTTGCCATAGATGGCTGCAGGTTGGCTCACTGACCAAGTCTGAGGGGAGGTAAGGAATGTACTTTAGTAGGTGTCATAGGTCCACAGTGGGGTGCCACAGGGCAGCACTCTGTACCACTTTGATAGGGGCTATATAAAAGTACCTGATGCATCTATAGGGGAACACAGGGAAAGGCCCAGGTTATACCCTAGGAGCTTGTTTTTTTGGTCTTTTTGAGACAGGGTCTCCTTGTAGCCCCAGCTGTCCTGGAACTCGCTCTGTAGACCAGGCTGGCCACGAACTCACAAAGATCCGCCTGCCTCTGCCTCCCAAGTGCTAGGATTAAAGACATGCGCCACCACGCCCAGCTTTTTTTTTTAATGTGTATGAATGTACTGTCTGCATGTAGGTTTGTACACCCATGTCGTGCAATGCCTCAGAGGTCAGAAGAGGGTGTCGGATTCCCCTGAAACTGGAGTTAAAGATGGTTCTCAGCCGCCATGTGGGTGCTGGGGATCAAACCTGGATCCTCTGCAAGAACAGTTGGTGCTCTTAACTGCTAGGCTATCTCTCCAGCCTAGGAGTTTTTATTGGAAGATGCCACCACAGAGGTTCAAGGAGCCCACCAGAAAGTTTGTAATATGAGGGTTTTTTTTTTTTTTTTAAACCAAGATCCCTTTTGCTAGCCATAATCAGCCGTGAAAGTATTCTTCTCTGTAGAGGGTGTTTCTCTACAACTCCTGCATGGGTATGACATCTTGTAGGTCCTGAATAATAATACTCAAGTTTTTTGGTTTTAGAACCTCACATTAAAATTAATTCAGCCTGGAGAGATGGCTCAGCAGTTAAGAGCACTGACTGTGACTGCTCTTGTAGAGGACCTGGGTTCGATCCCCAGCACCCACATGGTGGCTAAGAACAGTCTTAAACTCCAGTTCCAGGGGAATCCAGCACCCTCCTCTAACCTCCGCAGCATTGCATGACACGGGTGCACCTGCTTACATGCAGACAGTACACTCATACACATAAAATAAAAAAATTAAAAAAAAAATTAATGCAGCCCTAGGGAGAGCCCAATTCTGTTTTGTCTTTTTTGCTATATTTGACTGGGTTGCTCAGACTGAGTGGAAACCTTTTTTAATGAAGAGGAAGTAATGGAAATTCCTACTCTTTCTCCATGTCTCGAAGACTCACTTGGAATAAGCCTTTGGTTGTGTTTTATGGCATATAGGGCCTGTAATGCACCCCCACCCCCACCCCCCAGCCTCTGAGTTCTGGTGTACTGTGTCCAAGAGAGCACTGGCAAAGAATCTGGAGGGAGTGTCCTGGAACTGAGCAGCTTGTTACAAGTCTTCTCACAGTACAGGCTGAAGGGTGATTAAAAGCTTTTAATCTGGCATTTCTCTACCCAGGGTGATTCCTTGTGGACATTGCTGGTAGTAGTTGGAACTTTGTTGGGCTGCCTAGGTATTGTGGTTTTGATTCTCCATGTTTTTGGATGCTCTTTATGGGTAAGGATTTTTGAAGCTAGGTATGTGGCCATTTGAGATCTTGTTTTCTCAGTGCTGGGCTTTCCTTTCATCTCAAAAGCATGTTATCTCTACATGTTGCTGAAACTGGAAAGCTATGTGCCCTTTTAGGTGGCCTGTAGCCCGTGTGCTCTCAGATTGGGTTGCTTCATGTACTTTTTTTCCCTCCTGCCAGATGCACCACTAACTGCTGCAAAGTGGCGGCTGCAAGACCACCAGGCCTTGCTACCACAGCTCTAAGATGGTGCTGATATTTGTCATTTAAGGTGGAGTCTAAGGAAATTGGAGGAATTCCATGTTGGGAACTAGCCTATGACCCCAAACATATACACTGCTGCTGCAGAATACCCCTGATTTGTTTTGTTGTTGTTTAAAGCTATTTTTTGTTGTTGCTTTTGTGTTTTTTTTTTTTTTGAGACAGGGTCTCACTGTAGTACTGGCTGGCCTAGAACTTACTGTGTAGACCAGGCTGGCCTTGATCTCACAGAGACTCCTGGCAGGACATACCTTTTCATTTAATGTGTGTGTACCTACATGAGGCTATATGTACTGCATGCTTGCAAGGTGCCTGCAGATGCCAGAAGGTGTTGGATCCCCTGGAGCTGGGGTTACAGGACACCATGAACTGCCCATTGTGTATGTTGGGAACTGAACCCAGATCTTCTGGAAGAGAAAAAATACCTGCTCTTAACTGCTAAGTCATCTCTCTAGTCCTATTGGTTTGTTTTTAGAGAGAGGGTCTTGAACTATAGCCAAGGCTGGCCTTGAATTTGTGGCAGTTCTCTTACCTTAGTCTCCTCTGTATTTCTCGCTGGAAATACAGGCATGCCAAATCAAAATCCATTTAAAAAATTTTTTTATTTATGTTTTTAAGGGATTCTACAATATAAGAGCACAGTTGTTTTCAGATCACATTAACATTGCTTAATTTGCCATACAATTAGGTAATTAGCATCCACAGATGAGGGATACTATTCCTCGTTTGTTTTTCTGGGACTGTGTTAATTCACTCAGCATGATATCTTCTAGCTCCATCCATTTACCTGCAAAGTTCATGATGTCATCTTTCTTTACCGCTGCATAGAACTCCATTGTGTAGATGTACCACATTTTCTCTATGCACTCATCAGTTGAGGGGCACTTGGGTTGGTTTCAGCTCCTGCTATTGTGAAGAGAGCTGCAATAAACATGGCTGTGCATGTGTCTCTGCAGTAAGATGAGTCTTGTGGGTATATACCCAGGAGTGGTATGGCTAGGTCAAGTGGCAAGCTCATTTTGAGTCTTTCAAGGGTTCTCCACACTGCTTTCCATAGTGGTTGTACCAGTTTACATTCCCACCAGCAGTTGATGAGTGTTCCCCTTTCCCCACAACCTCTCCAGCACTTGGTATCATTTGTTTTCTTGGTCCTGGCCAGTCTTATCAGAGTGAGATGATATCTTAGAGTGGTCTTAATTTGCATTTCCTTAATTATTAGTGATGTTGAACACTATTTATTTATTATTTTTTATTTATTTGTGTATGTGTATGAGTGTACTGTCTGCATGTAGGTTTGTGCACCCGTGTCGTGCAATGCCACGGAGGTCAGAAGAGAGGGTCTTGGATTCCCCTGGAACTGGAGTTCTCCTGGAATTGGAGTTAACAGACAGTTCTCAGCCGCCATGTGGGTGCTGGGGATCAAACCCTGGTCCTCTGCAAGAGCAGTCGGTGCTCTTAACCGCTAGGCTCTCTCCAGCCCCAATGTTGAACACTTTTTTTTTTTTTTTTGGTGTTTTCAAAAAAGGGTCTCCCTATAGCCCCATCTGTCCTGGAACTCACCCCGTACACCAGGCTGGCCTTGAACTCACAAAGATCCGCCTGCATCTGCTTCCCAAGTGCTAGGATTAAAGGCGTGCGCCACCACGCCCGGCTATTGAACACTTTTTTTTTTTTTTTTTTTATTTATTTATTTTATGTGTATGAATGTATTGTCTGGCATGCAGGTCTGCGCACCCGTGCGTGCGATGCCGCGGACGTTCAGAAGACGGTCTCGGATTCCCTGGAACTGGAGTTCTCCTGGAACCGGAGTCAGCTGGTCTCAGCCGCCATGTGGGTGCTGGGGATTGAAAACCCGGGTCCTCTGCAGAGCGGTGTCGCTCTTAACCGCTTAGGCCATCCCTCCAGCCCGATGTTGAAACACTTTTTAAGATGTTCTCAGCCATTCTCTAATTCTTCACTTTGAAGTCTCTGTTCAAATCTTTGCTCCATCTTTGAGTGTCATTTGTTTTCTTCTTTGTTTTTGAGTAGTTTATATATTCTGGAAATATATATGCTTTGTCAGATGTAATTCTGTGGTGAAGAGTTTCTCCCACTCTGTGGTTTTCTCTCGACTCCTTGATTGTTTCTTTTGATTGTACAGAAGTTTTGAGTTTAATGAAGGTCCCATTGTCAATTGTCAACCTCATTCTGCACAGCTGCTGTCTAATTTGGAAGTCTTTTCCTACGCCTATGTCTTAAAGTCTGCTGCCAACTTTTTTTCTATCACCTCAGAGATTTTTTTTTTTTAATTAATTTTTATGTATGTGTATGAATGTACTGCCTGCATGCAAGTCTGTGCACCCGTGTCGTGCAACGCCGCGGAGTCAGAAGAGGGTTGTCGATTCCCCTGGAACTGGATGTTCTCCTGGAATTGGAGTTTGATGTTCTCGGCCGCCATGTGGTGCTGGGGATCGAACCCGGGTTCCTCTGCAAGAGCGGCTCAGCGCTCTTAACCCTAGGCCATCTCTCCAGCCCCTTTTTTGGTCTTTTTTAAGACAGTCTCCCATAGGCCCAGCTGGTCTTAAACTGCCTGTGTAGAACCAGGCTGGCTTTGGACTCAGAGATCACCTGCCTCTGCCTCCCAAGTGCTGGGATTAAAGGCATGTGCCAATCCACAACATTCTTTTTTTTTTTTTTTTTTTTATTTATTTATTATTTTTTTTTATTTAATAATAAAACAAAAAAATCTTTGTATGAATGTACTGTCTGCATGCAAGTTTGTGCACCCGTGTCGTGCAATGCCGCGGAGGTCAGAAGAGGGTCTCGGATTCCCCTGGAACTGGAGTTCTCCTGGAATTGGAGTTTCAGACGGTTCTCGGCCGCCATGTGGGCGCTGGGGATTGAACCCGGGTCCTCTGTAAGAGCGGTCGGCGCTCTTAACTGCTAGGCCATCTCTCCAGCCCCCCACAACATTCTTAATCTCTGTGGCAGCCTTTTTTGTTGAGATATGTTTGTGTGCCAGCACTGATGTGCCCCCAATGCATGGCTTAGGTGAATTTTCTACCTTCCAGTCCTTTATATCATGTGACTGGGGGCTATTGCTCTCCTCTGAAGGGGATGAGTTGTATTTTACAGTAGGAATTCTGAATTACTCCTTCATAACTCCTTCATACTCATAACATAACTCAGGCTAGGCCAGTGATTTATTGTGGTGGTATTTTTAGGTTATGCAATGATGATAGCACTTACAATTCATGCTTATGTTTTTTTCTAGGTGTCTGCAGCAGGGAAGGAAGTCTTGCCATCTTGGCTACATTGGGACCCACAGAGTCACACCTTGGAGGGCCTCCCGCTTGACACTGATAAAGGTGTACATTACATCTCAGTGAGTGCTGCCCGGCTTGGGGCCAATGGGAGCCATGTCCCCCAGACCTCCAGTGTGTTCTCTATTGAGGTCTACCCTGAAGACCACAATGAACCACAGTCTGTGAGGGCGGCCTCACCAGACCCTGGTGAGGTAGTATCATCTGCTTGTGCTGCTGATGAGCCTGTGACTGTCCTAACAGTGATTCTGGATGCCGACCTCACAAAGATGACCCCAAAGCAAAGGATTGATCTCCTGAACAATATGCAGAGCTTCTCAGAAGTAGAACTTCACAACATGAAGTTGGTGCCGGTAGTGAATAATAGACTGTTTGACATGTCGGCCTTCATGGCTGGCCCAGGAAATGCTAAGAAAGTGGTAGAGAATGGAGCTTTGCTGTCCTGGAAGCTAGGCTGCTCTCTGAACCAGAATAGTGTGCCTGACATTCGTGGTGTGGAAACCCCTGCTAGGGAGGGTGCTATGTCTGCCCAGCTTGGTTACCCTGTGGTGGGTTGGCACATTGCCAATAAGAAACCCACTCTCACCAAACGAATCCGGAGGCAGATCCATGCCACACCCACACCTGTTACTGCCGTTGGCCCTCCAACCACGGCCGTCCAGGAGCCACCGTCCAGGATAGTGCCTACTCCCACGTCTCCAGCCATCGCACCTCCCACAGAGACCATAGCTCCTCCTGTCAGAGATCCTGTTCCTGGGAAACCCACGGTCACCATTCGGACTCGAGGTGCCATTATTCAGACCCCAACCCTGGGCCCTATCCAGCCTACTCGGGTGTCAGAAGCTGGCACCACAATTCCTGGCCAGATTCGCCCAACATTGACTATTCCTGGCTATGTGGAGCC
Organism: Rhizomys pruinosus; assembly: GCA_009823505.1. NCBI lineage: Eukaryota > Metazoa > Chordata > Mammalia > Rodentia > Spalacidae > Rhizomys > Rhizomys pruinosus. The sequence continues at coordinate 1,974,745 of VZQC01004139.1, read as the reverse complement.
CACAGCGGTTGTTACTCCTCCAGCAACTACCACCAAGAAGCCACGAGTGTCCACGCCAAAACCAGCAACGCCTTCAACAGATTCATCAGCCACCACGACTCGCAGGCCAACCAAGAAACCACGGACACCCCGGCCAGTGCCCCGAGTCACCACCAAAGCACCCATTACCAGATTGGAGACAGCCTCCCCACCTACTCGCATCCGTCCCACCACCAGTGGAGTGCCCCGTGGGGGAGAACCCAACCAGCGACCAGAGCTGAAGAACCACATTGACAGGGTAGATGCCTGGGTGGGCACCTACTTTGAGGTCAAGATCCCATCAGACACATTCTATGACAATGAGGATACCACTACTGACAAGCTCAAGCTGACCCTGAAGCTTCGAGAGCAGCAGCTGGTAGGTGAGAAGTCTTGGGTTCAGTTCAACAGCAACAGCCAGCTCATGTACGGCCTGCCTGACAGCAGCCATGTGGGGAAACATGAATATTTCATGCATGCCACAGACAAAGGGGGGCTGTCTGCTGTGGACGCCTTTGAGATCCATGTTCACAAGCGCCCACAAGGGGACAAGGCTCCTGCAAAATTCAAGGCCAAGTTTTCAGGTGACCCAGCACTAGTGGTGAATGACATCCACAAGAAAATTGCCTTGGTGAAGAAGTTAGCCTTTGCCTTTGGAGACCGAAACTGCAGCACCATCACCCTTCAGAATATCACCCGTGGCTCCATTGTGGTGGAATGGACCAACAACACACTGCCCCTGGAGCCCTGCCCCAAGGAGCAGATCACAGGGCTGAGCCGCAGGATTGCTGATGAAAATGGGAACCCTCGGCCTGTCTTCTCCAATGCCTTAGAGCCAGACTTCAAGGCCATGAGCATTGCTGTGACAGGCTCAGGCAGTTGTCGGCACCTCCAGTTTATCCCTGTGGCACCACCCTCTCCAGGCATCTCTGTAGCACCAGCCACAGAGGTGCCAGACAGGGACCCTGAGAAGAGCAGTGAGGACGATGTTTACCTGCATACAGTCATTCCAGCTGTCGTGGTCGCAGCCATCCTGCTCATTGCTGGAATCATTGCCATGATCTGCTACCGCAAGAAGCGGAAGGGCAAGCTGACCCTTGAGGACCAGGCCACCTTTATCAAGAAGGGGGTGCCTATCATCTTTGCGGATGAGCTGGATGACTCTAAGCCCCCACCCTCTTCCAGCATGCCACTCATCTTGCAGGAGGAGAAGGCCCCCCTTCCCCCTCCTGAGTACCCCAACCAGAATGTGCCAGAGACCACTCCTCTGAACCAGGACACTGTGGGAGAGTACACGCCCCTGCGGGATGAGGATCCTAATGCACCTCCCTACCAGCCCCCACCACCCTTCACAGCCCCCATGGAGGGCAAGGGCTCCCGTCCCAAGAACATGACCCCATACCGGTCACCCCCTCCGTATGTCCCCCCTTAACCCACAAGCGCCTGGGTGGAGGCAGGGGTAGGGCAGGGGCCTGGAGACTACTCGGTGTTGTCTGTAGAGACCGGTGGCCTGCAGACCACCGCCCACCAGTAGCCAACACCTGACCTAGCACACACTGACATGGGGCCTGGACAAGCCCACCCTCTTTGGTCCTCCCAAACCCCAAAGCTGCCGGAGAGACTTTGGGGACTCTTTTATTTTAATTTTTTGCCTAACAGCTTTTTGTTTGTTCATAGAAAAGTCTTCGCTGCATTTTTGATGGCTGGCTCTGAAAGCTCTGTTTGAATAGAGGTAGGAGGGGGCGAGGAACCGTGAATGAACGCGCAGGCAGTGCTGGGTGGTCCCCAGTTCTCGGTCTGCATTTTGCCTTTAACACTAACGGTACTGTTTTTTTCTATTCACGTGTGTCTAGCTGCAGGATGTAACATGGAAAACAGTAGCTAAAGATTAAATTCAAAGGACTTTCAGAAGTTAAGGTTAAGTTTTTACATTTAATCTGCTGTTTACCTAAACTTGTATGTATAATTTTTGGGTGGGTATGGGGAATTGCTTTGCTAAAAATAAGCTCCCAGGGTGTTTCAAACTTAGAGAAGACCAAGGGACAGTATTTTTTATCAAAGGAATCCTATTTTTTCACACTATGTCAACTTGGTTGCTCTGATACCCCAGAGCCTGACTGAGGGCCTCCTGGGCCTGGCTCTGATACCCCAGAGCCTGACTGAGGGCCTCCTTGCCTGGCTCTGTGCTGGGTTTGCTCTCCTGCTAGTGCCAGGGGCTGGAAGCTGGAGGGGCCTCTTGGGCCGTGGACATCCTGACCTCCACCCCATGCACGCCAGTGGCCCACCACCAAGGGGGTCTTCATTTCCATGGAAAAGGGACTCCAAGAGGCATTGGTGGCTGTGGCCCCCAACCTAGGTGCTCCAAGGTGGGCCAGCTGCTCGTGGGGGCACCTGGGAAGGTCAAAGGACTTGACCACATCAACCATTTTTTTTTTTCTCCCTTCTCTGGGTTTTTTGTTTTATTTAGTTTTTCTTTGCTTTTTCTTTCCTCCTGAAAGGAATGTCATGGTTTTTGAAACACTCAGTGGGGGACATTTTGGTGAAGATGCAATATTTTTATGTCATGTGATGCTCTTTCCTCACTTGACCTTGGCCACTTTGTCCCACCAGTCTACAGCCCTACTTCCACGTACCCCATCCCTTTTCTCTGGCACTCCAACCCCAGGCCTTGGGCCTGAAACACTGGAAAAGGTCTGGTGGCCGGGGAGTAGTGTCAGCAATCATTCATAGTTTAAAAAAAAAATCTGTGGGCTCTCAAAGCTAATTTTTTACTAAAGTTTTTATACAGCCTCAAATTGTTTTATTAAAAAAAAAGATTAAAAAACAGTGATGCTTAACAGCAGTTTGTACAAGCTCTTAGTGTCGATTCCATGGAACTGACGGCTTTGCTCATTTTAATTTTCCCCTCTTTTCTGAATGGGTTACATTCTGGAGTACTTGGCTTCTTTTTCCTTTTTTAGCAGAACATCCATCCATCCGTCTACATCTCTGTCCCATGACTCAGGGGCACCCACTCCACTTTGATTCCCCTCCTTTGGAAAACCCATTTTGAGCATGCCTTTTCTTGATGTCTGAGTTATTTTGGGTACCTTTTAGGGAAAAATGCCTTCTGCAATAATGTATCCCTTCCCTGATCTAGAGTGGGTGGGTGGACCCAGGCTCCCTTTGCACATGGAGCAGTTACTTCTAAGCCATATCGACTGTTTAGCAGAGGATTTGACCTGTTTTGCAGGGGATGTGCTGCCTTAGGAGGGGCAGCCAGCAGGAGGGGTATGCTGTTCTCCACAGGGTGGTTCCTCCTGTATTCATGAGCCCACCCCTCCTGTCTCAGCCCCCAGGAGGGTTCTTTAGAGTGACCATTGCCCTCATGGGGGAATCTGTAGATGAGGGCCTCATGATGGCTGGTGACTGGGCCTTGTGTCTCCAAGCTCTGGTCCAAGCTGGTTTCCCTGATGCCCCAGAGTCAGGAGCCAGGGATTTGACCTGGTAACATGATTTCTGGTGACCTCCAAAAAAAAAAAAAATCCCAGTGTTCCAGGTGAGGGCTTTGAAAAGCCTTCCAAATAGCTCCGTTGCCCTTAGCAACCCTATCATTGGGCATTGCCATGCAGAGAGGAGGATGGCCCAGAGTGGCCTGTTGCCATAGCAACCGGAGGCACTGGGGCAGTGAACAGAATAACAACAGCAACAATGCCTTTGCAGGCAGCCTCCTTCCTGAGCCCTGAGCTGGCAATGGCTATCGGACTCTGAGACAGAGAGCCAATCTCACATTCAAGTGTTCACCAACCACTGATGTGTTTTTATTTCCTTCTATATGATTTTAAGATGTGTTTTCTGCATTCTGTATAGAAACATATCAAACTAAATAAAAGCAGTGTCTTTATTACAATGCCATTGCTTTTGAGCATCTGTTTCCCTGGCCTCTTCAGGTTCCTGGGCAAGTGACAGAGAAAGGGGGACTCACCAAGGTCCAGTAGCCTCCACAGAAGTTTTTTCGAGACAGGGTCTCCCTGTAGCCCCAGCTGTCCTGGAACTCACTCTGTAGACCAGGCTGGCCTTGAACTCACAGAGATCCGCCTGCCTCTGCCTCCTGAGTGCTAGGATTAAAGGCGTGCGCCAACATATCCTTTTAAAGAACTGAATAGCACATATGTAAAAATGGAAAGAGATCTTTTTCTTCCGTTTTGGGGGAACTGGAACTGAAGACAGGCAGCGTTGAAAAGTGACCAAGAAAAGCCAGCCAGCGGCNTGCATGCAAGTCTGTGCACCCGTGACGTGCAATGCCGCGGAGGTCAGAAGAGGGCGTCGGACTCCCCTGGAACTGGAGTTCTCCTGGAATTGGAGTTTCAGACGGCTCTCGGCCGCCATGTGGGTGCTGGGGATCGAACCCGGGTCCTCTGCAAGAGCGGTCAGCGCTCTTAACCGCTAGACCATCGCTCCAGCCCAGAAGTTTAATCATTTCTGTACCCCATGGAGGGCCAGGATTGTGCTTCAGAAGCTTTGCCAACAACATACAAGTTCCTTCTCTTTTTTTTTACAAGGTCCTTCTAGTACATACACCTTGTACCTTTCATCCAGCTTTCAACTAGTTTGCTCTCTAAGGGTGGAGTTTGGCAGAGAATCTGGTGAGACTGAGTAGGGAGAAAAGAACAGGGAAGTTCCTGTCACCAGACTTCCTCTCCAGGAAGGGGCAGTTCTGGACAGGCTTCCTTTAGGCTGAGCCTCTCTGAAGATCGGGATGAAGGCATGCCATTAATCTCCACGTCAGCTTCTTCCTCAATTACCTATGTGCTTGTGATTGGCCAGCAGCTTTAGTGAATGGTTTCTATCCCGTGTGCTCTGTGTCTGGCCTGGGGTAGACATCTAGGTAGGCTAATCATGACTCTGTTTAGGAAGGTGCATGTGTGTTGTCCTGGGACACTACTTAGCATATGGTACATGGAGATGGAACAGCTGTGTCTTTCCAGAGGGCCATTGGTTAACAGGAAAACTGGTACCTCTTCTGGTTTGTCTTTGTCTCTACCTGCTCTTCATCACCCGCCCCAGCCCTCCAATTTCCCATTCCTGAAAGCCCATCAATTGCTTGGAGTTAGGACCTAAATTTATTTATTTATTTATTTATTTATTTATTTTATTTATTTTGGTCTTTTCGAGACAGGGTCTCCCTGTAGCCCCAGCTGTCCTGGAACTCACTCCATAGACCAGGCTGGCCTTGAACTCACAAAGATCCACCTGCTTCTGCCTCCCAAGTGCTAGGATTAAAGGCGTGCGCCACCATGCCCGGCTAGGACCTAAATTTATATAGCATGTTGAAAGTGCCAAGATAAGGGCTGCATGGGTGCATCACTCCCATCTCAAACAAGCTAGGCATGGTAGTACATACCTGTAACCCTAGTACTTGTAGGTAGAGACAGGAAGTTACAGAGTTCAAAGCTAGCTTGGACACTGTCTTTAAAAAAAAAAAAGCTGGGCATTGTGGCACACGCCTTTAATCCCAGCACTCGAGAGGCAGAGGCAGGCGGATGGATCTCTGCGAGTTCAAGGCCAGCCTGGTCTAAATAATTCCAGGAAAGCTGGGGCTACGAGGAGACCGTGTCTCAAAAAAAAAAGGGGGGGGTGGTGGCGCACGCCTTTAATCCTAGCACTTGGGAGGCAGAGGCAGGCGGATCTTTGTGAGTTCAAGGCCAGCCTGGTCTACAGAACGAGTTCCAGGACAACAGCTGGGGCTACAAGGAGACCCTGTCTTGAAAAGACTAAAAAAAAAAGGGACTGAAGAGCTGGCCCAGCAGTTAAGGGCACTTTCTGTTTCTTTCAGAGGACCCAGGTATGGTTTCTGGCACCTACATCTGGTGGCTCACAGATGCCTGTTAACTTCTGTTCCTGAGGAGGCAGCACTCTTCTGGCCTCTGTGGGCACCTGTATACAATGTGGCATACAGTCAACACAGACAGAATTTTTCTTTTAATTTTTTATTTTTTTTATGTGTATGTCCTGTCTGCGTGTAGGTCTGCGCACCCATGTGCAACGCTGCGGAGGTCAGAAGAGGGTGTCAGACTCCCCTGGAACTGGAGTTCTCCTGGAATTGGAGTTATAGATGGTTCTCAGCCGCCATGTGGGTGCTAGGGATCGAACCCAGATCATCTATAAGAGCAGTCAGCACTCTCAACCACCAGGCCATCTCTCCAGCCCCAGACACAGAAATTTTTAAAAATTAAGAAAAATGTTGGCAATTTTCTGTTGAGGTCCACATAGGGGCATTGGCCCAGGTCTTGGAATCAGTATAAAGCAGGTTCAGCCCTAATGTGACCCAAACGGTTGAGTATTTTTCTAATAAAACTTTGGGAGCTGGCGAGGTGGCTCTGCAGTTAAGAGCAGAATGGGTTTGAATCCCAGCACCCATACCATATGGTAGCTAACAGCCATCAGTAATTCCAGTTCCAGGGCATATGATGCCCTCTTCTGGCCTCTGGGGGCATTGTACAACATGATGCACTTCATGGGTGGAGTCATAACAATTGTAGAGCCGGGCGTGGTGGCACACGCCTTTAATCCTAGCACTTGGGGGCTGGAGAGATGGCCTAGCGGTTAAGAGCGCCAACTGCTCTTACAGAGGACCCGGGTTCGATCCCCAGCACCCACATGGCGGCCGAGAACCGTCTGAAACTCCAATTCCAGGAGAACTCCAGTTCCAGGGGAATCTGACACCCTCTTCTGACCTCCGCCGCATTGCACAACACGGGTGCACAAACTTGCATGCAGACAGTATGTTCATACACATAAATTTAAAAAAAAATTAAAAAATCCTAGCACTTGGGAGGCAGAGGCAGAGGCAGGTGGATCTTTGTGAGTTCAAGGCCACCCTGGTCTACAATGTGAGTTCCAAGACAGCTGGGGCTACAGGGAGACCCTGTCTCGAAAAGACCAAAAATAAAAATAAAAATTGTAGCTATGGGTGGTGGTGCACACGGGAGGCAGAGGCAGGTGGATGTCTATGAGTCCAAGGTCAGCCTGGTCTACATAGCGAGCTCCAGGCCAGCTGGGACTAAAGGGAGACCATGTCTCAGAAAGACCAAATAATAATAATAATAGACATAATAATAATAATAATAATAATAAATAGACATTTTAACGCTGGTCATCCTAATCCTGAGAAAGTCAAGCCAGCCATCATTCCTAAAATAAACCTGACTTCCTTTAAAAACAATTGTAGAGGGCTGGAGAGATGGCCTAGCGGTTAAGAGCGCCGACCGCTCTTACAGAGGACCCGGGTTCGATCCCCAGCACCCACATGGCGGCTGAGAACCGTCTGAAGCTCCAATTCCAGGAGAACTCCAGTTCCAGGGGAATCCGACACCCTCTTCTGACCTCCGCGGCATTGCACGACACGGGTGCACAGACCTGCATGCAGCCAGTACATTCATACACATACAGAAATAAATAAAATTAATAAAATGGTTAAAAAAATTGTAGAAAAGCTAGAAATTAAATTAATCTCCCAATGAGGGATGGTAGGTACTATCTCCTTAGGAATCCTTGAGGAGACAAAGTTCAAAGGAGGGGTGCGCATTTGCTGGAAGTGGCACCTTGGGGTTGGAGCAACACACCTTGCCCCAACTGGCAAGTCTAGCCCCATTAGCCTCTACTGCCTCCAGATTTGTTTGCAAAAGTGACTCTGGAGTCTCACCTGAGACGACCTCCCTGGGGAGGGTTCTGTGAGGTCCAGGCAGCTAGGGGGAGTCCAGGGTTTAGTGGGCTTTTTCCGGTAGCTTGGGCCAAAAAGAGCACCAGTGCCTGCAGACTTCCAGGAGGTGGCACTACAGGACTATGTGGCCTGCAGCGGGTGGGAATGCCTTCTAGGGAGGGCGGGAGGGCAGAGCTAAAGCCATGAGGTGGGCGGAGCCGAGCCCGCGCTTGGCGCATTTCCTCTACCAGGCCTGCAGGGTCCTTAAGGGTTTTCGAGTGAGTGTAGCTGGGGTTGTGAAACCTGTAGTTTACTGCGCCGTCTTCCCTAAAGGGAAGGCTTCTGCTCTGGAAACCTTGAGTTCTGATGTATCTGGGGACCCAGACAAACCGTCCTGGGTCTGGGAGCTGGCTTAGCCGCTCAAAGCGCTAGTACAAAGCTTGACAACCTGAGTTCTATCCAGGATCCTAGGTGCCGGAAGGAGAAAACCGATTTCCGCAAGTTCTCTGACCTTCGGTCTCAGTCTCAGATTCTCTCTCTCTCTCTCTCTCTCTCTCTCTCTCTCTCTCTCTCTCTCACACACACACACACACACACACACACACACGCCCAAATAAATAAAACTCCATTCTTAGCTTTTGCTTACCTTAACATCAAGATTTCTTGCACCTCAGAGTTTTGACTTGGTTTGTTGAATTCTTTTATTTATTTATTTATTTATTTTTAAATTTACTTTTGTATGTGTACGAATGTACTTTCTGCATGTAGGTTTGTGCACCCCCGTGTCATGCAATGCCCCGGAGGTCAGAAGAGGGTCGGATTCCCCTGGAATTGGAGTTACAGACGGTTCTCAGCCGCCATGTGGGTGCTGGGGATCGAACCCGGGTCCTCTGCAAGAGCAGTCGGTGCTCTTAACCGCTAGGCTATCTCTCCAGCCCTTTAATTTATTTTCTTATGTGTATGAATGTACTGTGCATGTAGGTCTGTGCACCTATGTCATGCAATGCTGCGGAGGTCAGAAGAGGGTGTCGGATTCCCCTGGAACTGGAGTTAAAAAGGGTTCTTAGCTGCTATGTGGGTGCTGGGAATCAAACCCGGGTCCTCTAGAAACCGCCGAGCCATCTCTCCAGCCCCATGTTTGTTGAATTCTTAGTCTCTCCTTCCTCCAGCCAAGAGCTCCTTCCCGAGGTGGGGTGACTACCTGATAGTGTACTGTGGGATCTGGGGGAGTCCTGGTTGGGTGCTGGGTGCCTCAGGTTGTGTTGCTGGGGTTCTCTTAGTCTGCCTCTGGGTGAAGACATGGCACTAAACGTGGATGGGATGGGGCAGCTGGTGATGGGCTCTCTGGGTGGACTGTTCTGAAGCCCCAGGGAATGGGTTTCCCCAAACTATAGAGCTCCAGGCATACAATGGGGCAGAAGGTTGTATCCATTTGGCCAGGAAGGCTGTTGTCTTCTGTTCACAGGGTAAGTCAGTCCCAGGCTACACAACATAAAGCCCAATTTTAGAGCCTGCCAAAATGGTGAGTTCAGGTTGGGTAAGCTTCATTTCTAGTGAATTGAACCCAGTGCTCTGGGTCAGTCAGTTCTCTCTTACCAACTCTGTTGCAGATGTTTTGAGAGAGGTTCAGAAAGAGGCTCTCGGTTCAACCAGTGACACAGGAGGTAGAGGGGCTTCTGAGGGAGGAGAACAGCTTTTCTCTAGACAGGTCTGGGAGAGGGAGCCAGCTTTGTTCCTGGACGAACTTGAACTCATGTCCGGGAAACACCTGGTTGGGCTGGGCAGAGATCTGGCCTCAAGAGATTCTGATTCTGAGGTAGTCCTCTGGTTGCTTGCTGGAGTAGCATAGGGCCTGGGGGTGGGGAATGAGAACACTTTGCTCTCCTGTGTCCAGTGAGGGCTGAGGATCTAGTTCAGTTGGTAGCATGCTTGTGGGGCATGCACAAAACCCTGGGTTCTATTCCCAGCCCTACATAAACCAAGTGTTTGTTGAACATGAATAATCACAGCACTCGGAGAGATAGGTGAATTTCTAAGTTTGAGGCCAGTCAGGGCTACATAGTGAAATTCTGTCATGTCTTAAAAATCAAAAATAGTTTAAGGTCATCCTTAGCTACATAGTGAGCTTGAGGCTAGCCTAGAATACCTGAGACCTTGTTTAAAAATTAAATTTAGGGCTGGAGCGATGGCCTAGCGGTTAAGAGCGCCGACCGCTCTTGCAGAGGACCCGGGTTCGATCCCCAGCACCCACATGGCGGCCGAGAGCCGTCTGAAACTCCAATTCCAGGAGAACTCCAGTTCCAGGGGAGTCCGACGCCCTCTTCTGACCTCCGCGGCATTGCACGTCACGGGTGCACAGACTTGCATGCAAACAATACATTCATACACATATGGAAATAAATAAAAAAAAAAATAAAAAATAAAAAATAAAAAAAATAAAAAAAAAAAATAAAAAAAAATTAAATTTAAAGTTAAAACTAAAAAACTACATGAGTTTAAGGCCAGCCTGGTCTACATAGTGAGTTCCAGGCCAGCTGGGGGCTATGGAGCATCAGCTATGACATCAGTGGCCCTGACTCAGCAACCACTATTACCCACCTCTTGACCCCTGCTTTGGGCCTTAAGACAGCACATTTTTGGAACTCTAGCCTCCTCAGAAAGATTCAGGGTGAAAGAGGCCTAGGAGAGGAATGCACCCATCTTTTGAGCCCAAGAGGATCCCTGGAACAGGGCTAGGAATGAGAGAGGGTGAGCCTGGATGGATTTAGCATTTGTAAAGATGAGAAGGGGCAGCTCAACTGCATGCTTGGCCTTTCTGCCTGTTGTAGCAGATGGAGTATGTCCTTTGCCCAGCCTTGCTTGGAATTCTTAGTCTGCACTATCAGCTCTTGGTCAGAAGGATTGCCTTCTTGGGAAGCTGATGCCCATACCAGGCCTCCCAGCTGGAGGAGTTGGAAATACATAAATAGAAGTAGTAACCCAGATGTTGCTGTCCAACTGATACCTGCTTCCAGCCAGCCCAGATCCTGAAGCAGCCAGGGAAGCTTCTCCTTATACAACCCTGAGAGTTTCAGTCCTCATTATTTGGTCTGGTGGTGATGTGGCCACATCTACCACTGCGGGACAGGATGGTTGTACAGCTCTAAGAACCAGAGTTTTGTGTTCAGGGCATGGTTTGAGCAGCAGACAGGCAAAGGACAGACTTGGAGATCATAGGCTGAAGTGAAGACAGAATGGGCTTAACAGTGTTGACTCCTTGTTATCTTTAGAGCCTAACTCAAAAATGATCAGATTTTTTTTTTTTTTTTTTCTTTTTGAGATAGGATCTCCCTGTAGCCCCAGCTGGCCTGGAACTTGCTATGTAGACCAAGCTGTCGAATTCACAGAGATCTGCCTGCCTTTGCCTCCTGAGAGTGCTAGGATTAAAGGCTTGTGCCACCATGGCCGGCAGTCAATCAGATTTAACCAAATTGAAATCATCCATCCTGGCAGAGACCTAAGGGATCCTTGTAGAAAGGTCCTGTCGACTCCTTTCTTCATCCATGGGAGTTTGGTTTACCTGTCAGTGACTTTCCTCCTTGCCCCATTCTGTCCATCTATCCTGAAAGGCATGCGCTCTTCCCCCAGCTCTTGGGAGCTACCTAGGCACTCAGTAAAGATGCTAGAGCAAGGGAGCCTTTCTGATCATTTACAGATGGACCTCAGTGCAGAGAATGGCTTTGTCCTACAGCTTGAGATCCCATGTAGTAAAGGATGATTCTCACCAAAGTCCTTGTGTCTGCAGCAGGAAAAGTGTAGGCGAGGTTAGGAGGCAGAGCCTTTTAAGAGGTTTCCCTGGGACCAGGTATGGTAGGGCAAGCTCTGATCCCAGCAGAGGCAGGCGGATCTCTGGGAATTCAAGGCCAGTCTGGTCTACATAGTAAGTTCCAGGCCAGCTGGGGCTACAGGGAGACCCTGTCCCAAAAAAACCCCAAAATGAAATAAAATAAAATAAAATAAAATAGACTTCCATGAAGCCATGCAGAAATGTGTGGTAGAGGGGTCACCAAGTTGGCTTTCTATAAAATGAGTCATGTCTGAACCTCTGTTGCCTGGGGTAGGTGCATAGGTACTTAGGAGATGGTATCAGGACAGGACTTTCCACTGGGGCCTGTTCTCCCCATCCATGGAACAAGGACACAGGGATTGGGATCCTAGAGAGAAAACTCATAACAGGGATGCAGGTTTGGCCTTGTCTGTAGTTTATTAGTAACAATTTGTAGGCCTGTCTTTCTTCTGCCAACATAGTCCCTCAAAGACAGGGCCAGAGACTTCTCTGGGCCTAGCCTGGAGGAAGGGTTGCATATGCACTGGCTGAGGGATTGAACTTGTGCATATATTTGTAAACTAAGCAGAGCCAGCCCAGAAACCCGCCTGGAGGAGTGTAGAGGGACCAGGAAAGCAGCATGTTTTGACTTGGAAGCTTACAACTTGAAGAAACCATAGCTTCATTATTTTTTCTTGTCATAGCAAGCCTTTGAAAATGTAACTCTAATAGCAATGGGGCTTAATTAGCCTTCTTGGGAGCCATGCAGGGGCGGTGGGGTTAGGCTGGTAGTAAACATTTCTGATTTTACTTTTACTGTCTCTTTTTAACAGGCAAATAAAGATTTGCACACTGCAACAGAAGAGATTTGTAGGGAATATATTAAGCAAATTCTATATCCTCCAGCTTTATTTCTTCTTGTTTACGAACTGTGGCCAGCTGAAGAAGGTAGTATGCAAATGAGTTCATATGAGTTGGTTTAGGCCAGCCACTTGGGCACCTGATCAGGACAGGGATCCTATCTCCTCTTTGGAGACTTAGGCCAGCCTAACTTGCTTGGGAGCTTCCTGAGTTCCCATGTTAGTGAATGCTGTCATCAGCAGTCTGCTAGGGAAAAGGGCTTCTTCCTTTTTAGTTCAATGTCTGTTTTTCTTTTTTGGAATAAGGAGGAGGGACAGGGAGTTGTTCCTCATTAGGAGGGTGAGACAGGTCTCAGAAGCATGGCATCAAAAAGAGAGATTCAGGGGCTGCAGAGATGGCTCAGCAGTTAAGAGCACTGGCTGCTCTTGTAGAGGACCTCCTGGTAATTCCTAGTACCTACATTGCAGTTCACAACCATCTACATCTCCAGGTCCAGGGAGACCTGAGCCTGCTTCCTGCCTCTTTCAGGCATTGCACACACATGGTACGCTTACATACATACACGACACCTATCCATATTCATTTTTAATTTTTTTTTTAATTTTTTTTTTTATTTCTGAATGTGTATGAATGTACTGTCTGCATGCAAGTCTGTGCACCCGTGTCGTGCAATGCCGCGGAGGTCAGAAGAGGGTGTCGGATTCCCCTGGAACTGGAGCTCTCCCGGAATTGGAGTTAGAGACGGTTCTCGGCCGCCATGTGGGTGCTGGGGATCGAACCCGGGTCCTCTGTAAGAGCGGTCGGCGCTCTTAACCGCTAGGCCATCTCTCCAGCCCTCATTTTTAATTTTTTTTATTAGGGGAGAGCGCGAATGCAGTCCCCCACTACCACAAATTATGCAGTCGAATTTCCCACGTTTGGGGAAATCGCAGGGGTCAGCACATCCGGAGTGCAATGGATGAGCCTTGCCCTGGAAAAATAACCTTCGTGATCATGGTAAGTATAATTTTTAATTGAAAAAAACCTGGGGCTGGAGAGATGGCTCAGCAGTTAAGAGCACCAACTGCTCTTGCAGAGGACCTGGGTACGATTCCCAGCACCCACATGGCAGCTAAGAACCGTCTTTAACTCCAGTTCCATGGGAATCCGACACCCTCTTCTGACCTCCCTGGCATTGCAGGTGCACCAGCCTACATGTAGACAGTACATTCACACACACACACACACACACACACACACACGCACGTGCGCGCGCGCACACACACACACACAAAAAAAACCCTGCCAGGTGTGATGACACACACCTTTAATCCCAGCACTCGGGAGGCAGAGGCAAGTGGATCTCTGTGAGTTCAAGGCCAGCCTGGTCTGCAGAACAAGTTCCAGACCAGCTGGGACTACAGGGAGCCCTGTCTCAAAAATAAAATAAAAAATAAAAAAAATGTTTAAAGGGGTGGGGGGGTTCCTATGGATAGGAGTCAGTTCTCCAAGTCTCTCTGGAACATTCCAAGGTCTATTCCAAGCCAATATTTTTCTCAGTCATCCATATATATATATATCTTATATTATTATATATCAATATATATTATATTCCTTTTCATGTGTTGGTGTGGGCATGTGCACATACATGATTTTTTTGCATGCATGTGGGTGCATATGAAGATGTGGGTGCATATGGAGATCTGAGATTGATGTTGGGAATCATCTTTCATCAATCCCTCTTCATTGAAGCAGGTCTCTTGGCCAAACCCATAGCTTGCCAATATGGCTAGTTTTTTTTTTTTGGTCTGTAGCCCCAGCTATCCTGGAATTCACTCCGTTCACCAGAGTGGCCTTGAACTCACAAAGATCCACCTGCCTCTGCCTCCCAAATGCTAGGATTAAAGGCGTGCACCGCCAGGCCCTGCATGGCTTCTCTTGCCAGCCAGCTTGCTCAGGGGATCTGATCCTCTTTCTCTTCCTTCTGAGGCTGTAATTGGCTGCCATGCCCACCTGGTGGCATTTATGTGGGTTTCTGGAGTTATGAATTCAGGTCCTAATATTTTTGAACCAAGCACTTCAAAGACTGATCCATGTCCCAAGCCAAGTCATCCTTCATTCTCATCCACCTCTGATCTAACTCCTACTCTTTTTTTGTCTTTCTTCCTTTTGTACATATGTGGGTAGTACATATGTGCATGACATGTCTCTACATGTGGAGATTGAGGTTGACATCAGGTATTCTCCATATATATATATATATATAATATATTGATATGTTGAGACAGGGTCTCACTATGAAACTCTGGCTATGCCAGCATGGTGGCGCACGCCTTTAATCCTAGCATTTGGGAGGCAGAGGCTGGCGGATCTTTGTGAGTTCAAGGCCAGCCTGGTCCACAGAGTGAGTTCCAGGACAGCTGGGACTACAGGAAGACCCTGTCTCGAAAAAACAAAAACAAAACAAAACAAAAAGAAACTCTGGCTGGCCTGGGACTCACAGAGATCTGCCTGCCTCTGTTCCCCATGTGTTGGGATTAAGGGTGTGCACTACCATGTCCTTCCACCATCTTTTTTTTTTTTTTTTTTTTTTTTTTTTGAGACGAGTGTCCCTGTAGTACCAGCTGGCCTGGAACCTACTATGTAGATTAGGCTGGCTATATTCTAGCAGAGATCTGCCTGCCTCTGCCTCCCAGTGCTGAGATTAAAGGCATGTACTGCCACGCCGGGGTTATTTTTTTGAATTGGGCGTCTCACTGAACCTGGAGGTTGCTGATTGGCCAGCCAGTTGACAATAAAGTCTTTTTTTTTAATTTTTTAAATTAATTTTTATTTATTTCTGCATGTGTATGAATGCACTGTCTGCATGCAAGTCTGTGCACCCGTGTCGTGCAACGCCGCGGAGGTCAGAAGAGGGTATCGGATTCCCCTGAAACTGGAGTTCTCCTGGAATTGGAGTTTCAGATGGTTCTCAGCCGCCATGTGGGTGCTGGGGATCGAACCCGGGTCCTCAGCAAGAGCGGTCGGCGCTCTCAACTGCTAGGCCATCTCTCCAGCCCGACAAGAAAGTCTTAAGAGATCCTTATATCTTTGCCTTCCCTGAACTGCTTGCAAAATTTTCCCTTTCTTCTTCACCCCTATAGACTTTTTTTTTTTTTGAGACAGGGTGTGCTTGATAGTGTCAGTTGTCAACTCCGTACACTTGAGAAGAGGGAACTGCAAATGGGGAATTTCCTCTATTGGACTGGCCTGTAGCCATGTTTGTTTCTTAATTGTTGATGTGAGAGGCTTCAGCCTACTCTGGGTGGTGTCACTCCTGAGCAGGTGATCCTGAGTTGTATAAGAAAACAGGCTGAGCACTGGCCAGAGAAGTAAGCCAGTAAGTTAAGATTCTTTTTTTTTTTTTTTTAATCTTTTTGAGACAGGGTCTCCCTGTAGCTCCAGCTGTCCTGGAACTCACTGGGTAGGCCAGGCTGGCCTTAAACTCACAGAGATCCACCTGCCTCTGCCTCTCAAGTGCTGGGATTCAAGGCGTGCGCCACCATGCCCGGCAAGATTCTTTTTTTTTAATCATGTATATATGTGATATATGATGTGTGTATGTCACATGGGTAGTAAACAAAGAGGCTAGAAGAGGGTGTCAGATCCTTCGGAGCTAGAGTTACAGGCAGTATAGTGCTGGAAGCTGAACAGTCTCTTTCTTCACCAGGGACCCATTTCTCCAGCCTTGGCCTTTCATGTTTATTTCTCCTTCCTCCACCTTGTGAGTTCTGGCATTACAAGCGTGCACCGCTACTCTTGGATTCTCTCTCATGTTTCTAAGTGTATCAGAGTATAGGCCAGAGAAGCAAACACATGTCTGTCTATCCATTCCCTTTTGGTGTGTGGCTTGATTCTTCTCCATCTGGATTTTCTCCATAATTTACTGCCATATGAATATGGCACACTAAATGAGTATGCCACACTAAAATGGAAAGAAGATACCTTCAGTTAGTGAAGCTGAGGGGAATGGTATATTCCTATAGAATCTTTAAGTCTAGCATCTGGCCCTGGGGCTAAATGATACCAGACAGACCACACAGCTGCTTTATACAAGCCGAGCTTTTTATTCACTTATGCAGTCAAGTTTAGTGAATTCTCATGAGTGAAGATAGCTTGACAGCAGACCTCCGTGTAGACTAATACAGCTCAACATGCCTTGCTACTAATCACAGCCTAAATATCGCAATTCAGGAGCCAAAGTCAAAGGTTTTTTTTTTTGAGGGGCTTTTTTTTTTTTTTTTTTGTCTTTTAGAGACAGGGTCTCCTTGTAGTCCCAGCTGTCCTGGAACTCACTCTGTAGACCAGGCTGGCCTTGAACTCACAAAGATCTGCCTGCCTCTGCCTCCCAAGGGCTAGGATTAAAGGCATGCGCCACCACGCCCGGCTTTTAAGGGGCTTTTAAGCCTGATGGGTGGTGGTGTAGGTGAAGAAAAACATTCAGAGCAGCATTGAGAACCAGGCCTAACCATCAGTCCCTGAGGACCTGCTGAAGGCCAGCCCAGATGATACAAGTCAAATCAAGTCTTTCCATTGAGAAGTCCAGTCTAGGTGAAGTGGAAGGAAATGATTCCTGTGTGAAGGGCTTAGAGAGATGTCTCAGTAGTTAAGAGCACTGGCTGTTTAGAGAATACAGGTTCAATTCCCAGCACCCACATGGTGGCAAACAACCACCCATAATTCCAGTTCCAGGAAATCCAATGCTTTCTTCTGGCCTTCATGGGCTTTGCACAATATGGGTGCACTTACATACATGCAGGTAAAACACCCATACACATAAAAATAAAAGTAAATTTTAAAAAAGGGAGACTAGGGGCTGGAGAGATGGCTCAGCAGTTAAGAGTGCTGACTGCTCTTGCAGAGGACCTGGGTTGGATCCCCAGCACCTACATGGTGGCTAAGAACCGGTTGTCTTTAAGCCAGGGCATGTTGATGCACGTCTTTAATCCTAGCACTTGGGAGGCAGAGGCAGGCGGATCTCTGTGAGTTCAAGGCCAGCCTAGTCTACAGAGTGAGTTTCAGAGCAGCTGGGGCTGTAGGGAGACCCTGTCTCAAAAAAAAAAGTGGGGGGGATGAGACTAAGTCAGAGTCGTAGACCACCAGGGGCTAGCAGCACATCCTATAGTCAGTGGGTGTCCCTGGGCTGAATGGCAATTGTAGAAGTACACAGGAAGGTATGTATGTTCCTAGGAAGAACTGGAACTTTGTGAGAGGAAGGGCATCACTAACCTGCACTTCCAGGTCCTCCCAGGTCCAGGGTGCATGCCTTTTGTCACCAAGGCAGCAAAGACCCTGGAGGTCTACTTATAGCCAGGAATCCACCCTGAGGAGAGAAACTCCCCAGACCCATTGGCTGGGTAGGGCTAATGACTCCCAAAGGAATTAGGAACCTGTTGATTTGAATCTGCAGAAAGCCACAACTTCTATAGCTTCTACAAAAACAAACAAAATAGGGGCTGGAGAGATGGCCTAGCGGTTAAGAGCACCGACTGCTCTTGCAGAGGACCCAGGTTCAATCCCCAGCACCCTCATGGCGGCTAAGAACCGTCTGTAACTCCAATTCCAGAAGAACTCCAGTTCCAGGGGAATTCGAGACCCTCTTCTGACCTCCGAGGCATTGCACGACACAGGTGCACAAACCTACATGCAGACAGTACAGTCATACACATATAAAAATAAATAAAAAATTAAACAAACAAACAAAAAAAACAAAATAAACAGACCATTTCCCTTCCAAGTAGTCCAACCACATGTTGTAGAATGCTGTCCTCTGAGCATAACAGCCATTTGCCATTTTTTTTTTTTGTCTCTTTGAGACAGGGTCTCCCTTCTTCAGTCCCAGCTGGCCTGGAGTTTGCTATGTAGACCAGGCTGGCCTTGAACTCACAGAGATCTGCCTACCTCTGCCTCCTGAGTGCTGGGACTAAAGGTGTTCCCCACCACACCCAGCTACCATTTACCATTTTCATCAGAAGTAGTTGTGACTATTCACAGATGACCATGGAGACTGGGCCTGTTGACATTTCCTTATAGCAAGAAGCATTGGGGAGGGTCATCAAACGCTCATCTGAGGTCTAGCCACTCCCTCCAGCACCCCCAGCATCTGTATGTAATTCTGTCATGGCCTTATTGGGGGAGGGGGGCTAAAATATAGAGAAGGTGGAAGGCTAACTGAAGGTGGATAATAGTGGGATATCTGTCTCTGCTGCTGTGGGAAAGTTGTGATCCATGTTGGGGTGAGACTTTCAATGATATGGTTACTTTGGAGTCACTTATGCTCTGTAAATAATCCCAGTAAACTCACTGGTTTCCCAAGTTGGACTTTGGTGACATCATTACTTTTGTCTGTGACTAGTGTCCTATCTGGAGTGAAAAGACACTTGTTTATATCTTAGGAAAAGTTCACCAAACATCATAATGGCTGTAATAAACAGTCTAGTATGGGACAAAGTTTGCTCACAGTGCTTGTGTGTTCTTTTTCTTTCTTTCTTTTTTTTTGAGACAGTGTCTCTCTATCGCCCCAACTGGCCTGGAACTCTCTCTGTAGACCAGGCTGACCTTGAACTCACAGAGATCCGCCTGCCTCTGCCTCCCTAGTGCTAGGATTAAAAACATGCCCCACCACACCCTGCCTAAGACAGTTTTTAGCTGCCGAGTGGGTGCTGAGAATTGAACCCAGGTCCTCTGCAAGAGCAGTCGATGCTCTTTTCTTTTTTTTTTTTCTTTTGCAGTCGATGCTCTTAACCACTAAGCCATCTCTCCAACTCCAGTGTTTGTGTTCTTTTTCAAAGGAAAAATATGACACAACTCCCCTCTCCCCTAATCTAAGACACAACAGTTCAGAAAACTAATGGTAGAGTTGTCTTGTGTATGCTGGGCTCTCATTCTTTAAAATACTTTATGGGGGCTGGAGATATGGCTCAGCAGTTAAGAGCACCAACTGCTCTTCCAGAGGACCCAGGTTCGATTCCCACATGGTGGCTAAGAACCGGCTTTAAGCAGGGCGTGGTGGTGCACGCCTTTAATCCTAGCCCTTGGGAGGCAGAGGCAGGTGGATCTTTGTGAGTTCAAGGCCAGCCTGGTCTACAGAGTGAGTTCCAGGACAGCTGGGGCTATAGGGAGACCCTGTCTCAAAAAGACAAAAAAACACTTTATTATTATTTTATGTCTATGAGTGTTTTGCCTATGTGAATATAAGTGTACTGTGTGTACATTGCTCACAGAGGACAAAAGAGGATGTCAAAGCTCCTGGAATTGGATTTAAGGATGGTTGTTAGCAGCCATGTTGGTGCTGGGAACCAAACCCTGGTTCTCTGGAAGAACAGCCAGTGGTCTTACCCACTGAGCAATCTCTCCAGCTCCAATAGTTCTAAAGAGATAAGAGTTGATTCCAGGCTTCTACTCTGGACAAAGTTTAAGCATTCACTTTCCCCCAGGCTGAAGTCCACCAGATACATCCCAGGCTTGGGAAACAGGTCTGAACCAATAAAGAAAAATTCCCCTAAACCTGGTTCTGTTCCTGTCCCAAGACTGTGTCTAAAGATAACCTTTGGTATGTGGGGGCAGGTGGGCTGACCTAAACATGAGCTGTAACTCTGCTATTATCCAATAAGGCTAGAAGTTACCCAAACCCCACCAAGATTCCCCTAGATCCTGAATAAAAGGCCTGCGAGCCAACTTATTGGGGTCAGAGCCTTTTCCCTCCCTAGGTTAGCAAATAGCAACCCCTCCCTATGTCAGAAGGTAACAGGATAATTCCAGGAAGAACGACCCTGAGGGCCCTGGCCCCAAGCCACCTGCAGACACAAGCATGCTGTGTATCCCTGCCTGTCATGCAGGAGACTGGGGTTCAATTCTTGCCCTGCTCTAAGTGTATAAAACCTGTATGCAGAGATTGCTTGAGGTTCGCCTCTCCCTGTTGTACAGGCGAACCCTGGTGCACTGGAGGAATAAACCTCTGGCTTTTGCAGCGAGTCTTGTCTCCACATCTCTTACTTGGGGGTCTCTCAAGGATAAGGCTAGATTCGGGTCTTATATCTGGTGCATTGGCCAGGAATTGAGACCCCCTGTGGGGATGCCTAGACAGACTTTGGAGGAATAAGATTGGGCCCTAGCAGGTACCCCAGTTGTGTCTGTCCTGTTTGGTGTTTTTTAATTGTTTGTGTCTGTTCTGACTTTCCGTTTGCTCGTGAGTGATCTGGGAGGTTATGCCTCCATCAGTGAGGAATCTGGAGGACACTCCAGTTCTGAGCAGGAGGGTTGAGATGACTCTCCTGTCGTCTGGGCTTGAGTTGAGATTTTCTCTGCCAAGCCACCTGGAGACCAGGTCCCGGAGGGACTGGTCAGTGTCTGGGGACCAAGTCTGGGAGGGACTGGTCAGTGCCTGGTACCAGAGTGAATAGGCGCCTACCTAGTGAATCTTTGTGTTGTATCTTCGTGGCAGGGATGGTTGATATCTGTGTTGTTTGTGTTAGTTTAATCTTTGTGTTGTATCTTCTGTTCGTGACAGGGATGGTTGATATCTGTGTTGTTTGTGTTAGTTTCTGTGGACTTGGACTGATGATCTTTTTGGACATGGGACAGAAAGCCTCTACCCCACTTGATTTGTTAATCCACCATTGGAAGGATGTGAGAGATTTGGCCTGGGGGGAAGGCGTAGAAATCCGAAAAGGAAAATTCAGAACCTTTTGTTCGGTTGCCCACATATCAGGTGGGTTGGCCAGCAGAGGGGTCCAGATTTCTGGCTCCAGGGCTGACAGGGAGTTGGCTCCATGCGGTGTGCAGCGTTTCTTCTCGTTTCTTCTCTTCGTGTCTGCATAGTCTTTGTTCTTGGGCCCTTATTCTGTCTGCTGCTTTCACCTTGGTTCTCTGAGATTGCTTTCATTCTCATTCTCTGGGATCTCAGCATGGAAAATTCTAAATCTACCCTGACTTATTTATTTATTTATTTATTTTTTAATCTTATTTATGTATGTGTATGAATGTACTGTCTGCATGCAAGTTTGTGAACCCGTGTCATGCAGTGCTGCAGAGGTCAGAAGAGGGTGTCAGATTCCCCTGGAACTGGAATTCTCTTGGAATTGGAGTTTCAGACCGTTCTCGGCCACCACGTGGGTGCTGGGGATTGAACCTGGGTCCTCTGCAAGAGCGGTCGGCGCTCTTAACCACTAGGCCATCTCTCCAGGGCAATCTACCCTGATTTAAATGAGGTATCTATGTCTTGTGTTTATGGTAACCGTGTGCCAAAGATTCAGGTATCTTGTTATGCATCTAAGTTTGTGTGTGTGTGTGTTTGTAATTCAGTTATTGTATTTGTCTCATGTTGGTTCTGTCAAACAAGGTGGCCACTTCAAGTTTCAATCCTTTATGTGCACAGAATTGTCAGGTTGTGAGATCCAGAAGCCCATTGGAATGCAGAGACACCTAAGACCGGAGGTCCTAGAACCTGCTCTATCAGGCATAGCCTTTGGCTATGCTAAAGCAGGCCAACACCGATTACTCAGGAATCTTCCGCCTCGTCCCTCGCCCTTCAGAAGCCAGATTCCAGATTCCGACCCACCCCACTCTCACTGAATCCCACTCCCACCTTCTTCCTTAAATTCCCAAGCCGGATGCGGTTCTGTGCTTGGCTCTTTCTTTCCCCTGAGCCTAGCCACGGCTACCCTGAATTAAACTTTGCTCTGAAGATCTTAGACCTCGTGGCCTTTCATTCTGGGGGGAGCGCGCCATAACCTTACATTCTGGTGCCGGTGACTCGGATCGCCTCCCCCCCTCCCCCTCGCCCCTCGGAGCAGCTTCCGGGTAGCTGGTAAACTGGATACCGAGCGCAGGCTACAATAGCATCCACCAACATTCAGCCAAAGGTACCTTCTCTCTTCTTATCCTACCCTACTCTATTCCCGTGTGACCGTGCGTGAAAGTTAAGAGTGCATGTTATGGTTCCACAGCTCTTGGGCTACGGAATCTGACTGGGCCCCAACCCGCAGTTCCGCCAAAGTCTTTTCACCTTATCGGGCACTCATCACACTCGTGATGACCGAGCACGGGGTTTATACGTGTGGCCCTCATGGTAAGACTTCCTAAGTCGCCTCGCGGGCGGCCGGCCAGACAGGCACCTGAGTGAGGGGAGATTCTTATCTCCCACCCCTACATTCTGTGTAACCCTGTGTATGTTCTGCCCCCTCTAGCTGTCCCCTCTGCCTTGACACTTCCTGTTCTAACTACTGTTCTCTCCAATCCTCTTTTTCCATTCTTTTTAGTCTCCCGTTCCGTTTCCTTTTGGATCCCTGAGTGCCGGCTAAATCAGGGATTCCCTCAGATTTTCCCCGTCCAGTTTGCTGTGTATTACCAGGATGCTGGGGACAGACTCTGGCCTCCTCTGTGATTTTTGGGATGCCAACTTCACAGACCTGCAGGCCCCGATTTCAGAGACTCCCACACTGGTCACACGGACCTGGGGGTCTCTGAGCGCCCACTTAGAACTAGGGTGGACGCGCCTTAGCGCTCGGGTGGGTGATAAGACTAAAAAGAATCTATTTTCCTTCCTACAGACCTCTTTTCTCTCTCTCCCTCTCCCTTCTTCCTCAGCCTCTGACTCCCAATATGGGAGCCTCATGCTCTAAAGGAGAGGCCCTGGGCCTCACACCCTTGGAGTGTCTCCTACACTCTTTAAGTACCTTAGATCTCCGAATTCTCAGCTTTGAGAGACTTCTGCCAGTGCTCTGGTAAATGGTCAGAATGCTTGTATGTATAGGCATTCTTTGCCCTTCACTCATGTCTCTCTATTTCTCTTAAGACTCCCGTCCCCATCCTATACACTAGACCAGAACTCCACCTCTGCTTTTGACCTTGGGTGGCCGACCTAGGCTCTCCTCTGTGCCTCTCTCTCTCTCTCTCTCTCTCTCTCTCTCTCTGTCTCTCTCTGTCCCCATCCCACCCTTTTCTCTGCCCCCTGCCATGCTGTCTGGTCCCACCACGTGTCTGCAGGCGGCTCACGCTGGCTGTCCCAGGTGGAAGTAAAGCATGCTCCTAGAGTGACCGATGCCTCCTGGGCCTTTTTGTTTCCTGCTTTTTTACACTTAATATTATTGGTGCCATGACATTTTGCAACCCCTGGACTTGCCAGCCGAGTATTTCTCCAGACAACTGGCTTCAGGATGAGGTACTGCTCAGCTCTCACCCACTCTGGATACAGTTAGGTCATGTGTCTGTCCAAAACTGTCTGTGTGTTATAACCGTTTGTCATAACCGTTCTTCAGTGTGTCTTTGTAACTGTCACGTGTCCATGTTCTGTGTTTTTTGTCAAAACAAAGTGGCCACTTCAAACTTGTTTTATTCTATGTTGCGCACAAACAAAAAATTAAGTTTACTTTTGGCATGCCTCTTAAATTTTTTTTTCAAAGGCCTGATTTGAACCCGGGTTCCTAGGTTTCTACACTGTTTATCTGAAGGTTTTATTTCTTCTCTGTCCAAATTATTTTTCCACAGGTATTACAACTTAAAATTTTTCTTTTCCAGTTTTTTCTTGTTTCCAGACGCCTGAAGACCTGATTTTTTTTACCCTTACGGGTTCACTAACAGATTTTTTTTTTCCTCCTGTGCTATGTAACTGTCCTTCTGACCAGAGACCACTTTTAAAAAATCCCTGGATTCATTCATACTCTGGTACTTAGACAGTGGCACATTGCTTCCCCTGCAATCCCTTCCCTCCAATGAAACAGCCTAAGTACCTTTGATATTGTCAGTTCTTTAATTATTATATATAATTGTTTTCCATCACTTGTTAAAGTATTTCAATAAGATCATAGTTTTAAAACCAAAGGTGCAAGATGTCATCTTAGCCTTGACAGCACAATTAATCAGAGCTGCATGTTTTAAATAATGTTTCTAAAGGTGTTTTTTCCAATGCATATGATGGTTCAATACAACTGCTAGGATAAAATCTCTTAAAGGAATGTGTGCATAAATGTGTGTGTATGACATTGTTAAACAGCTTATTAAGATCTATCTGTATGATTACAATGCATGTGCCTTTGCTTAGCACAACATTTACAAAGTGTCATCGCCAAATGTATTTATTAGAACCTTATTTATGAGTGTATGCATGAAGTACTGTTCACTTTTAAGAATTCTATAATGTAATTATGGCATATACAAGAAATTGTGTTCCACCTACCAGGTACTATATATCTAGTTACAGCCTCAAGTAAAACAGACATATATAGAGTTACCCATACACACCAAAATCGTTTTGTATATCTGTTATACTTTGCACATGTTACTTTTAATATCTTTGGGAAAAATTAGGTTTTGTTTCCGGTGACCACACGGACAGTGCGAATGTAACCAATTTGGGTGAGCCCTAAGTATTATCTGCCTGCTGCTGGTATGTGACGATGCCCCCCCCCTTCCTTTTCCTTTTCAAAGCTATAATTCAAAATCTGGGGACAAGTGACATGGCCTTCATTTGAGATTTCATTTTGGCATGCCAGACTAGATATGCACGTGCAAAGTTTAAAAATTGATATATAAGCTGGGTGTGGTGGCATGCACTTTAATCCTAGCACTCAGGAGGCAGAGGCAGGCGGATCTTTGTGAGTTCAAGGCCGGCCTGGTCTACAGAGAGAGTTCCAGGACAGCTGGAGCTACAGGGAGATCCTGTCTCGAAAAGACAAAAAAAAAATTGATATTTAAAAATGCATTTAAAGGCCTAAAATTTGGATACTGTAGACATCTCTAAATGTATTGTCTCTTAGTCTCTCAAATGCTTCACCACAGGTGGTAATTGTTTATAGGAATCAGCCTCAGAGCTGACTGTTTAAAGACCCCATTTTGGTTTGTGTTTACTTTCAAAAAGGTAACTTGCTTGCTTTGGAATTATCTTTTTGAGACCTCTCTGGACCAGATTCAGGGCTGGAAATGGATCCTTGGGCCAGTTTTGTTTTGGGTGGGGCAGTTGTGTTGCCCCTTGGAGCCGGTGGTGGTGGTGCCCACTGGTAGGATTTGCTGAAGGAGGCCTTGTCTTGAAAAGAAAAAGAGAAAGCGTGTGTGTGAGTGTTGGTAATTTCCACATGCATGGAAATTACACATGTGTATGTGACTACTGGTAATTTTCCACCTGAAGTAAACAACATGGGGTTAGAGAAAATAAATACCAGGTAGCTGTCCCCACTGAAATAGTTCTTGGCATTGGGCAGGTGCTTAAGGTCCCTCCTGCCTTACTCCCAATCTCATCTGGTCATTGGGCTGGGCCTTAGGTGTGAGCGAGAGTTGTTTTTGAGTAAAATGATGCATCAAGCATATTGGAGCCAGTAAGAGGGATGTGGGCAAGATGAATGTGCATGTTTGAGGTGGCTGGAGCTTACTGTCCCTGCACTGGGAGGAGGTGTTGATGTTTTCTAGGCAGAGAAGTTATGGAAAGGCTGAACAAGGGACTGGAATTGTGCTGCTTTTACTAATAGAAGAAGGGAGAAGCCTATTCTGAGTCTCTAATGGCCCAGCCCTGTTTCTTGCCTCCAGGGTGGTAGAGCTACCCTTCCTGGGGTAGCTCATGGGCTTTATTGTGTTTCCTATCTGTTTCCCCCATCACCCCCCCCCCTTTCAGGAAGCAAACATACCTCCCTGGGTTTGAACTGGTGTCCTGCTGGTCTGCTGGTCTGGCCACTCCTGGAAGTTCCCCAGCCTGGTGTGGTTGACCACACCTTTAATCCTAGCAAGAGCACCAACTGCTCTTTGCAGAGGACCCGGGTTCGATCCCCAGCACCCACATGGCTGCTAAGAACCATCAATTCCAGGAGAACTCCAGTTCCAGGGGAATCAGAGACCCTCTTCTGTCTTCCACGGCATTGCACGACACGGGTGCACAAACCTACATGCCGACAGTACATTCATACACATACAAAAATAAATTTAAAAAAATTAAAAAAAAGAGTCATATTTTACTCTGATTTAAGTTTTCATCTCTAATTTAGAGTTTCATCAAGGTGCTGAAGTTTTGGGTTTGAAACTAAATATATTTGTTTCATGGAGCTGTTTAAATGAATAGGCTTGCTTCTAATGCTAATGATTTACTTGATATCAAGTAAACTGTCATGTGAGCTAAAATGTTAAACATTCCCTCTTAATAGTGCACTCTGCAGAGCTTTCACTCCTTTTCCATTGAGTTTGAGTTAGGAGCTGTCACCTTGTAGCAGATCAGTATTAACATCGAGTTGGTTACAGAGGCTGACCATGGGGCTCTCAATGTTGATGCTGGTTGCACTGACTGATGGAAAAGGTATTTTTTGTGGCACTGAGGTGGCAACCTCAGTGACATATAAAAACTGAATTGAATTTTAAGCTAATGTGAAATCTTGACAGAAAACATTTTAATAAATAAATGCCTTGAAAGTATTTAAAATATTCTTCCATATTCCAAAATATAAAATGTAACATGACAGATTTTATGTGTCTCGACATTGAGTCTGGGAAGGAAGGGCAGACTTTAGGCCCTTCACAATCTTCTGTTGGAGGCCTGACAGGGCTACTTGAATCCTCATAGACATAGTCTTTGGCCCAGAAGGAAAGTTTAAAAAGTTGCTGTGTGAAGTTGTTTGTCATTGACCATTTGCATCCCTGCCATAAAGCAAGTGGTATGGTTGCCTGGGTGGATATAGAGGGTGTTTAGTCCTGAGATGTTCGAAACTAAGAGCTCAATTTTTATTGAACATTTCTGTGATTTTTCAAACTATTGTATTTGTGATAACTGTCCCATCTTGTTACACAGGAAATCAGTATTAATTACTTAGTAAATCTGAACAACTAAGGGTTAGTCAAGGTAGTAAAAGGATATAAAAGGGAGAAAATGTTAAAAAGGTGTTTTTTAGTAAGGATTTATGTGAAGATGATGAAAAAGTATGCAAGTGATNCGGATCAAGGGTCTGAAAAAGAAAGGATTGTCCCAGTTTGTAGTAACTGTAGTGAACAGTTAGTTTTACATTTAAAATAAGCCTAAAATTGTTTAATTCGATCTTTGGGGTTATGCCTGCTTAACGTATGGTGTTAAGTCCCTCCTCCAGTCAGAATTATACAAGGCTGCTTGAACTTTTGTCTAAGCCTTATCTAGAATAATATACATTAATTAAAGGTGTTAGCCTTGTGTAACTTAGCCTTTCTGGGTGGATAAGTACCATAATTAAATGCCCATACCAATTCGGCTGAGGGACCTAAGGAACAATTTTGCTCCTTGCCCTCTGAGGTCAACCAATCCTAGGAAATATGTCTGGGGGCATCTATTGAAATGTCCTGCAATTGTGAGTCACCGGTCCTACTAGGCAAGGAGGTCTTGGAGACCCACTAATGGGACTCTAGCCAGTGTCCAGTCTGTAAAGAGGAAAGTCTTCAAAAGGAAAGCCTGGTCTAGCAAGACCTGACTTTGTCCTGGTGTGGATGGAACTGGTGATTGAAAAACCGAGAGGAGCCAGAAGCCTCCCCCCCCACCCCACCCCACCCCCCGCCGAAGGTCTGAGTGGCCCCTGAAGACCAGATCCTCAAACAAAAGTTGGTTAATCTGGGCTAAGTGTATGGACTTAGACACCCAAGAGGAAGAGTATAACCAAAAGATAAGCAGTCATTGTATTGCCTTTAAAGTCTGAGAGCTCGTGTCTCCAAACACCAAATTGTAAGTCAGATGAGATCTGTTGTTACCAAAGAATAAAGTTTCCTCTTTCTCTTTAAGCAATTACCTAAGGGAAACTCACACCATAACTATTGAAACTTGCTGGAAAGCAGATCCTGAGTCCAGACACCATAGCCAAATGCTCAGTGGAACCCCTCGTTGAGAAATTCTAAAGGACTTTTAAGTTGGACATTTAATGCACCCTGTTCCTTTCCTGGTTCCCTGTCTAGAAAATGTACCTAGCTACTCACACCTTCACAGGCACTGGCTAAGGATTTTGTTCTCTATACTTTTGGGGGTCTTCCAGATAGATCCACTGAGCAGGAGTACCCCAGTTGCCACCTTCTACGCCCCTTTTCAGCATGGAAGAAGTCAGAGTGGTTGGCGCCCCAATTCCCTCTTGGCAATTGGGGTAACCTCCTCAGAGGGTAATGTGATAAGAGTAGGAGCTAAAAATTGGCTAGGCAGTTTAGGGTCAAGACCCCCGAAAGGAGCCAGTTTCTTTCTCGGCTGAGAGCTGAAGCTTTCCCGGACCTGCCTGTGAGCTTGTCCTTCTGGTTGCTCTGTTACTAACCCTGGGACTATGTATACTGAATAGGTTAGTCGCCTTTATGAGAGAAAGATTGGGGGAAATTCAGCTAATGACCTTAAGGACACATTATACTCGACTTAATCCACACCTCCTAACCAGCCAGTATGATAATGTAGACCAGAATACTTCTATCTAAGCTAGGCTAAGAGAGGCCAAGGTTGGCCTCTTAACTGGAGAAAATGGGGGAATGAAGAGATAAGAGTTGATTCCAGACTTCTACTCTGGACAAAGGTTAAACATTCACTTTCCCCCAGGCTAGAGTCCACCAGATGCATGGAGAAACAGGCCCGGTGGTATTCACTTTCCCCCAGGCTGAAGTCCACCAGATACATCCCAGGTTTGGGAAACAGGTCTGAACGGATAAAGAAAAATTCCCCTCAACCTGTCCCAAGACTGTGTCTAAAGATAACCTTTGGTATGTGGGGGCAGGTGGGCTGACTGAACCATGAGCTGTAACCCTGCTATTATCCAATAAGGCTAGAAGTTACCCAAACCCCACCAAGATTCCCATAGACCCTGAATAAAAGGCCTGCGAGCCAACTTATCAGAGTCGGAGCTTTTTCCCTCCCTAGGTTAGCAAATAGCAACCCCTCCCTAGGTCAGCAGGTAACAGGATAATTCCAGGAAGAACCACCCTGAGGGCTCTGGCCCCAAGCCACCTGCAGACCCAAGCATGCTGTATATCCCTGCCTGTCATGCAGGAGACTGGGGTTCAATTCCTGCCCTGCTCTAAGTGTATAAAACCTGCATGCAGAGATTGCTCGGGGTTTGCCTCTCAGCGTAGTACAGGTGAACCCTGGTGCACTGGAGGAATAAACCTCTTGCTTTTGCAGCGAGTCTTGTCTCCACATCTCTCACTTGGGGGTCTCTCAAGGGTAAGGCTCTTACAGTTCTTGTTCTTTTGTATTATCTATACCAGCCATCCCACCCTTAAAAGCCCCCTTAGGGCTGGAGAGATGGCCTAGTGGTTAAGAGCGCTGACTGCTCTTGCAGAGGACCCGGGTTCGATCCCCAGCACCCACATGGCAGCTGAGAACTGTCTTTAACTCCAGTTCCAGGGGAATCTAACCCCCTCTCCTGACCTCCTTGGCATTGCATGACACTGGTGCACAGACCTGCATGCAGACAGTACATTCATACACATAAAGAATAAATAAAAATTAAAATAATAATAATAATAAAAAACATAAAATGAGATGCGACCTTCCTTGCCTTTCTTACCTCTAGTCTGGAACTGGAGGGCAACTATTTTTAAGTGTCCTGAGTCTTTCTGGTGGTGACGGCCATAGCTCTGAATTCTTTGGTTTAATATTTAACAGGGGTAGGACTGAAAAATGGGTCTGAGTGGGAGGTGGGGGTAGATAGGGAACAGATCTGGGAGGAACTAGGAGGAAGGGCAGGATGTGAATAGGACCAAAATACATTGTATGAAATTCTCAAATAATTGAT
>VZQC01004139.1:1911920-1936244 GCA_009823505.1 Rhizomys pruinosus | reverse complement strand
AAAAAAAAAAAAAAAACCTCTGGGGGCTGGAGAGGTAGCCTAGCGGTTAAGAGCACCGACTGCTCTTGCAGAGGACCCGGGTTCGATCGCCAGCACCCACATGGCGGCTAAGAACCGTCTGTAACTCCAATTCCAGGAGAACTCCAGTTCCAGGGGAATTCGAGACCCTCTTCTGACCTCCGAGGCACTGCACGGCACGGGTGCACAAACCTACATGCAGACAGTATATTCATACACATACAAAAATAAATAAAAATATTAAAAAAAAAACTCTGGAAAGACTCAGAAAAAGATGCAGGACATATATGGCAGAGTACAGGGACTCGGGTGGGGTGGGGGGATGGAAAGGGAAATGACTCTAGATTCGATTGAGAAATGATGTATGACTTATGGAAAAAGTTTAATAACAATAAAAAAAATTGAAAAGAAAAAAAGAATGCTTACTGCACAATCATGAAGACTAAAGTTCGGATTCTGGCACCTACGTAACAATTTGGTCATTCTGAGCAACTTGCAACCCCAATTCTGTGGGAAGGGATAATAAAGACAGGAGGATTTCTAGGGATGAGTGGATTTCAGCCTAACTGAGAAAATGTGAGCCCCATGTTCAAAAGGAATAGCAGAGAGTGACAGACACCTAATGCTGTCTTCTGGCCTTTGCCCTGTGTACAGGCACATGTACACCCCCCCCAAACAAATAAATCTTTTTTTTTTTTTTGAGATGGTCTCCCTATAGCTCCAGCTGGTCTGGAACTCACAGAGATCCACCTGCTCTGCCTCCGGAGTGCTAGGATTAAAGGCATGCCCCACCATGCCAGACTTAAGGTCAATTCTTGGCCACCATGTGGGTGCTAGGAATCCAACCCGGGTCCTCTGCAAGAGCAGTTGGCACTCTTAACCGCTGAGCCATCTCTCCAGCCCCCATAAATCTACTTAAAAAATTTTGTTTAAAATTTTTAATTTATTTTTATTTTTTTATTTATTATTTTCTATGTGTATGAGTGTAGTGTCTCCATGTAGGTTTGTGCACCCGTGTCATGCAATGCCGAAGAGGTCAGAAGAGGGCGTCAGATTCCCCTGGAGCAGAAGTCAAAGACGGTTCTCAGCCGCTATATGGGTGCTGGGGATCGAACCCGGGTCCTCTGCAAGAGCAGACGGTGCTCTTAACCGCTAGGCCATCTCTCCAGCCCCTAAATCTTTTTAATTAGAGACAAGGTCCCATTATTTAGCCTTGGCTGGCCTGGAACTCAGTATGTAGACCAGGCTGGTGGTGAACTCACAGAGATCTGCCTGCCTTTGCCTCCTGAGTGCTGAGATTAAAAGCATGTGCTACTGCTCCTAGCCAAATAAATAAATCTTGTTTTTGATTGTGTTTTTGAGACAGGGTCTCCCTGTAGCTTCGGCTGTCCTGGAACTCAACTATGTAGCCCAGGCTGGCCTTGAACTCACAGAAATCCGCCTGCCTCTGCCTCCCAAGTGCTAGGACTAAAGGCATGCGCCACCATGCCCGGCTTTTTTTGTTTTTTTTGTTTTTTTTTGTGTTTTCTTTTTGTAAAATAAATAAATCTTTAAAAAAATGATTTAAAAAAATGCACAAAGGGTCCATCCACACGGACCAATGGCAGTCTGTCTACACAACATCAACCATCAGAACTTGAATATGTTTTGTCATGTGCAAACTGATTTTAGCTAAGATATACTTAACCAGCTATCAAGAGCAAGCTCTGCATTTGGCTACATGGAGAGCCTGGAAGAGAACATGGTACTTCCCTATTCAGCGTTCAGTCTGGTTTATCTGATACTTCTCAAAGAGTCAAATTATGGATGCTCCCTAGGAGAAATATTGTGGGCAGCCTAATGTCTGAGAAGTATCAGATAGGCAGTAGTTACAGAGGATTGTCAAGTTGGAAGACTGGAAAATAAAAATTAGGTTTCAGGAGAGGGAGGCATCCAAGGCATTCTAGAAAAATGATGGGATTAAGAGGCAGAAGAAGAGAGAGAGGGTGAGGGAGGGGGAAGGAGAGGGGGAGAGGGAGAGGGAGGAGAGGGGGAGGGGAGATGAAAATGAAGAGGGAGAAGGAGGTGAAGAGGAAGAGGGAGAGGGAGAGAGAAATGACCTGAGGAGTGCAGTGTGGTCAGATAGGACACAGAGAGTGAGGCTGAGTACAGGAGGCTGACAGAGCTGGGCAATGCCAGCTGAAACATCTCTCTAAATGCCTGTCAGAATCTGCAGTAACTCACTTTTAGCTCATATACCATGGAAGCATCTTGAGCCAAAGACATCTGGGCACAGAGAACCTGATCCCTTGCTTGAAGGCAGGCAAACCTACTTTGATAACCATACTGAGTTTCTTCTTCAAAATGGATTTGTTAGATAGTGTCAGAATCAGCTGAATTTATCATATTAGCTAATAGTCAGGCTCTAGAAAAATCTGAGGTGGAACTATAAAGATAGAACAATAGGAGACAATTGCCAGGTTTAGAAACACTGGTCATTTTAGAGGCAAATGCACATATGTGTTAATGTGATCTCACTTCAGAATGGTGATGCTGTCAATTTTTTTTTTTTTTTTGGTCTTTTCAAGACAGAGTCTCCCTGTAGCCCCAGCTGTCCTGGAATTCACTTTGTAGACCAGGCTGTCCTTGAACTCACAAAGATCCACCTGCCTCTGCCTCCCAAGTGCTAGGATTAAAGGTGTGCACCACCATGCCCGGCTGATGTTGTCAATTTTACCTCAAGGGGCAGCCATTTTTGCGTTTCTTGCTAGAGAAAAAGTAGCTTTGATGATGTCATTGTTTCTAGCATTAACAGGACTGGTGAGATGTTGTTGATTTTTTTGCTTTGTTTGTTTGTTTGTTTGTTTGTTTGGGATCAGGTTCTTGCTCTGTAAGCCAAAGTGGCCTGGAACTCACCACATTGCCCAGACTGGCCTTGAACTTGGGGTAATCTACCTGCCTCAGCCTCACAAGTGCTAGGATTACAGGTTTGAGATAACATGCCCAGCTATGGATTTAAATAATTTTTCCAGTGGAAAGATTAAGAGAAGAGAGGGTAATTAAACAAACAAACAAACAACAAACAAAGAAAGATTACTTTGGAAATTTTCAAGGAAACATAATACTAGAGGGAATAATCTCATATAAAGTCCTGCTTCTATTTACTTAGCTACAGCCATTATCAACCCATAGCAAATCAAGTTTCCTTTACATTCTTTACTTTCCACTGAAACAAATTCCAGACATCCCAACATTTCATCAGTAGTATCTCAGTGAACACTTCTGAGCAACCGGCTTGGTATAAATATAACCACAACTCCATCATCACATCTGAATAGGTAATTCCTTTTTTCAGGGGAGAGTTTGCTAGGAAACAAACCCAGGGCCTCACAAGTACTAGGTAGTGCTCTGCCTCTGAGGTACATGTGTAGCCCAACAAAAACCTGTTCTTAATCCCAGCAAATATCCAGACATGGTTCCGTTTTCTGATTGCCTTATGGGCTTATTTTTACAGTTGGTTTGTTTAAATTGTGATGCATATGCCTGATCCAGTTTCTTTTTTTAACATTTATTTATTATTATTATTATTATTATTATTATTATTATTATTATTTTGGTCTTTTCAAGACAAGGTCTCCCTTTAGCCCCAGCTGTCCTGGAATTCACTGTATAGACCAGGCTGGCCTTGAACTCACAAATATCTGCCTGCCTCTGCCTCCCAAGTTCTGGGATTATTTTTTAATGTGTATGAGTGTACTGTCTGCATGTAGGTTGGTGCACCCATGTCGTGCAATGTTATGGAGGTCAGAAGAGGACATCAGATTCCCCCAGAACTGGAGTTAAAGACAGTTCTTAGCCGCCATGTGGGTGTTGGGAATCGAACCTGGGTCCTCTGAAAGAGCAGTCAGTGTTCTTAACTTCTGAGCCATCTCTCCAGTCCCCCGGTTTCTTTAAACATGTAGATTGCCTCTCCTTTTTATCCTTCTATAATTTATGTTCTACAGAACTGAGTCACTTGCCCTGTGATTTCTCGTATTTTGGACTAGGCTGATTGAATCACTGTGGTATCATTTAACATGTTCCTGAAAATTAAATTAACATGTTTTCCTGAAAATCAGTTTATTCAGATTCTATTATTATTATTTTTTTTTATTAATTTTTTTATTTATTTCTGTATGTGGATGAATGTACTGTCTGCATGCAAGTCTGTGCACCCGTGTCGTGCGATGCCGTGGAGGTCAGAAGTGGGTGTCGGATTCCCCTGGAGCTGGAGTTCTCCCGGAATTGGAGTTTCAGACGGTTCTCAGCCGCCATGTGGGTGCTGGGGATCGAACCCGGGTCCTCTGCAAGAGCAGTCGGCGCTCTTAACCGCTAGGCCATCTCTCCAGCCCTGTTATTATTATTATTAATGAGTTGTATGGTTCAAACCCAGGAATTCATACATGCCAGACAAATAGTTATATCCCTAGCCCACATTTCATTAATTTTGTTATTTTTATGTTTTGATTTCTTTATTTTTGAGATAGAATCTCACCATGTAACTCTGACTGGCCTGGAAGTCAGGGATCTGGCTGTCTCTGCTTCCTAAGCACTGGGATTAAATCTGTGGTCCACCACACCCAGCTTGTTACTTTTGAGACCAAGACTTACTGTGTAGTCTCAGCCTTGAACTCATTTTGGAGCCTAGGTTGGCCTCAAACTCTCAATTCTCTTGCCTCAGCTTCCCGACTGCTGAGATGTCAGGCATGTGCCACCAATGCTTGGCTGAAATTCTACCTTTAGAAGAAAGGGGTTGTTGAAGGCTTCAGACATGGTGAAAGGAGGAAGCCACTAAAAATAGCAGGCTTTGAACTAATTTGGGAGCCAAAGGACAATGTAGTGGGTCACTTTCTCTCTCTCTCTCTCTCTCTCTCTTTCTCTCTCTCTCTCTCTCTCTCTTGTCTTTTCAAGACAGGGTCCCCCTGTAGTCCCAACTGTCCTGGAACTCTCTATGTAGACCAGGCTGGGCTTGAATTTGCAGAAATCCACCTACCTCTGCCTCCTGAGTGCTGAGATTAAAGGCGCCCGGCTCTCTTTTTTTAAAATTCTCCTTCCATGCTGGAGAAATGGCCTAGCGGTTAAGAGCGCCGACCGCTCTTACAGAGGACCCGGGTTCGATCCCCAGCACCCACATGGCGGCCGAGAACCATCTGAAACTCCAATTCCAGGAGAACTCCAGTTCCAGGGGAATCCGACACCCTCTTCTGATCTCCGCGGCATTGCACGACACGGGTGCACAAACTTGCATGCAGACAGTACATTCATNGGAAACCAAACCCGGTGCCTCACAAGTACTAGGTCGTGCTCTGCCTCTGAGGTACATGTGTGTTAAAAGCCCCACCAAAACCTGTTCTTAATCCCAGCAAATATCCAGACATGGTTCCGTTTTCTGATTGCCTTATGGGCTTATTTTTACAGTTGGTTTGTTTAAATTGTGATGCATATGCTGAATTCCAGTTTCTTTTTTAACATTGTAGTTTATTATATTTATTATTATTATTCATTACTCATTAATTATTATTTGGTTTTTCAAGACAAGGTACCCCTTAGCCCCAGCTGTCCTGGAATTCCACTGTATTAGACCAAGGCTGGCCTTGAACCCACAAATATGCTGTGCCTCTGCCTCCCAAGTTCTGGGAGATTTTTTTTTCAATGTGTAATGATGTACTGTCCGCATGTAGTGTTGGTTTTGCACCCATGTCGTGCAATGTTCATGGAGGTCAGAAGAGGACATTCAAAGATTCCCCCAGAACTGGAGTTAAAGACAGTTCTTGCCTGTCCATGTGGGGTGTTGGCAATCGAACCTGGGTCCTCTGTAAAGAGAGTCCAGTGTTCTTTAAACTTGCTGAGCCATCCCTCCCAGTCCCCCGGTTTCTTTAAACATGTAGATTGCCTCTCCTTTTTATCCTTCTATAATTTATGTTCTACAGAACTGAGTCACTTGCCCTGTGATTTCTCGTATTTTGGACTAGGCTGATTGAATCACTGTGGTATCATTTAACATGTTCCTGAAAATTAAATTAACATGTTTTCCTGAAAATCAGTTTATTCAGATTCTAATATTATTCATTTTTTTTTATTAATTTTTTTATTTTATTTCTGTATGTGGATGATGTACTGTCTTGCATGCAAGCTGCGCACCCGTGTCCGTGCGATGCCGTGGAGCGTCAGACTGTGGGTTGTTCGATTTCCCCTGGAGGCTGGAGTTCTCACTCACAGATCGGAATTGACGTTTCAGACGTGTTCTCAAGCCGCCATGGGGGTGGGTGGCTGGGGATCGAACTCCAGGGTCCTCTTGCAAGAGCATCGGCGCTCTTTTAACGCCTTAGGACCATCTCTCCAAGCCCTGTTATTATTATTATTAATGAGTTGTATGGTTCAAACCCAGGAATTCATACATGCCAGACAAATTAGTTATCATCCCTAGGCCCACATTCATTAATTTTGTATTATTTTTTTTTTGATTTCTTTATTTTGAGATTAGAATCTTCACCATTTGTAAACTCTGACTGGCCTGGAAGTCAAGGGATCTGGCTGGCTTCTCTGCTTCCTAAGTCATGGGATGTAAAATTGTGGTCCACACACCCAGCTTGTTACTTTTGAGACCAAGACTTAGCTGTGTAAGTCTCAGCCTTGGTGCTAACTCATTTTGTGGCGCTAGGTTGGCTCTGCAACCTCTCAATTCTCTTGCCTCAGCTTCCCGACTGCTGAGATGTCAGGCATGTGCCACCAATGCTGGCTGAAATTCTACCTTTAGAAGAAGAAAGGGGTTGTTGAAGGCTTCAGACATGGTGAAAGGAGGAAGCCACTAAAAATAGCAGGCTTTGAACTAATTTGGGAGCCAAAGGACAATGTAGTGGGTCATCTCTCCTCCTCTCTCTCTCTCTCTATCTTTCTCTCTCTTCTCTCTCTCTTCTTGTCTTTTTTCACGACAAGGGTCCATCCCTGTAGTCCCAAACTGTCCCTGGGAACTCTCTATGAGGCCGGCTGGGCTTGAATTGCATGCAGAAATCACACTATCTCTGCCTGCCTGACGTTGCTGAGATTAAAGGCGCCTCGCTCTCTTTTTTTAAAATTCTCCTTCCATGCTGGAAGAAATGGTCCTAGCGGTTAATTTTTTTAGAGGCGCCGACCGCTCTTACAGAGGGAAATCCCTGCCGGTTCGGCTCCCAGCACCCACATGGCGGTGCCGAGAACCATCTGAAACACTCCAATTCCAGGAGAACTCCAGTTTCCAGGGGAATCCGACACCCTCTTTCTGATCTCCGCGGCATTGCACGACAGGGTGCCACAAACTTGCATGCAGACAGTACATTCATACACATACAGAAACAAATAAAATTAAGTTCAGAGGCGTGGTGGCGGCACGTTGACCTTTAATCCTAGAACTCGGGAGGCAGAGGCAGGGGCGGCATCTTTTGTGAGTCAAGGCCAGCCTGGTCTTAGAGGTGAGTTCCAGTGAACACGCTGGGGCTACAGGGAGACCCTTTTTTTTTTTCAAAAGACAAAATAAATAAATCATAAATAATAAATTAAAATAATAAAAAGAAAATATTCCTTCTACTCTGGCATTGGGTTTGTCCTTAGTTAATAAGCCAATGCTGCCACGAGTGGTGGCGCATGGCCTTTTAAATCCTAGCAACTTGGGAGGCCAGAGGCAGGTGGATCTTTGTGATGAGTTCAAGGCCAGCTGGTCTACAAGAGTGAGTTCCAGACAGCTGGGGCTACAGGGAGAACCCTAGTCGTCACGAAAAGACAAAAAAAAAAAAAAAAAAAAAAAAAAAAAGAAGAAGCCAATGCTTTCAGAGTTATGCCTTTTCTTACTATTTATTTATTTATTTATTTATTTATTTATTTATTTATATGTATATGAGTTACTGTCTGCATGTAGGTTGGTGCACCCGTGTTGTGCAGTGCTGCAGAGGTCATAAGAGGGCATCAGATTCTCCTGGAACTGGAGTTCAAGACGGTTCTTAGCCGCCATGTGGGTGGGTGCTGGGAATCGAACCTGGGTCCTCTGAAAGAGCAGTCGGTGCTCTTAACCACTGAGCCATCTCTCTAGCCCCAGAGTTATGCCTTTTCATTCCAGCTTAAGTGAGCCTTCTGTAGATTTGAAGTAGGAAGCTTCTAGGAGACAGGGGTTCTCCAATAAATCCTTCCCTTCTCACTGACCTTGGATCTGAATAGGACCCTTTGCTCTTATGGGGTGGGCCAGATCCTGCTATATGCGAGTTCCTCAAGGGGAATCTTTTCTGGAGCCTGTGGGCCCTGCCCTGTTGGGGATGATTGTGGTGTTTGGCTGTTGTAGTCATTCTATAATAAAACTATTGTAATAGTTCTAACTACGCATACTGGATGGGCCACTTCATCATAGACATACTGCTAGGTGTTTTATTTCTCTCTCCACCCGCCAGGCTATGCAGTTCCTGCAGGCCCTGTCTATCCTGGCCTTTCTTGTCCTTTTTGGCTGGGAACTCTGTTTAAATGGTGAAATTATGGCTGAGAACTGAAAGCCTGTGTCAAGGGCTGAGTACCCCTTCAGGATATGAGTGAGGACTTGGCGAACAATGTAGCTGTGGGGACTCCTGTCTCAGTCCTTTCATGCCAGGGGCATGTCATGCTGGTGTGAATACTGTATTCATGGACTTGCCTGAGCGCCTTTCTTACAGGACCATCTGCCATCTTCATTTATAACAACAGCAGGCTATAGTTGGCTGTAGTTGGGAAATGAGTTGGGACTCGGCCTACGGCTCTCTGCCTGTGCTAGGGAGATGGAGTTCTGGCTTCCCTTCCCACACATTGGGTCTCTAGTGGATGGGTGTCTGTTGCCTGCTAGCCATCTCTGCTTTTTTGTTTGCGTGTGTGGTGCTGGGAAGCAAACCCTGGGCCTTGTGCCTGATCAGCTTGGCGAGGGCTGTACTACCACTGAGCTGTATCCCCAGCCCTGATTCCCTGGCTTTCTTCTTGCCTGCTTATCTTACATTGAGGCTCTAATCCTCTGTGCCTGTGGGGTAGGGCTGGTGGGCATGCTTCCTGCTCATCTGCATTGGATTTTGAGCCCCGTCAAGATATTACCATGTGTTGCTCTCTATGAGACAATTTAGGAGTGTGAGAGCTTTGGGGTCTAGCTGGGAGAGGGGGAATATCACCATGATAGAAGGCCAAGTGTACGCCTTATTAGGATTGTGCTGGATTATGTCAGTTGTCAACTTCACATACCTGGGTAGAGGTATTTCCTCCATTGGATTGACCTGTGGCCATGTCTGTGGTGGATTTTCCTGAATATCAATTGATGTGGGAGGGTCCAGCCCACTGTCAGTGGAACCCATCCCTAGGTGGGCCCTAGGTTGAATAAGAAACTGGGCTGAGCAGGGGGCCAAGGGAGCAAGCCAGTAAGCAACTCCTCCATGGTCTGTGCTTCCGCTCCCGCCTCTAGGTTCCTGCTCTGAGTTCCTGCTTCGGCTTCCCTTGAGATGAACTGTGAGCTATAAGTCAAATAAGCCCTTTCCTCCCCAGGTTAGTTTGGGGTAGTGTTTTTATCACGGCATAGACAGTAACTAATAAAATGATGCAAAATGGGGGAATGAAGTGTATGAGCCAATAATAGATTGATGGACCTGTGTGATTCACAGCTATTTCAGAATCCGACAGTGAAGAGAGAAGTGCTTGGGACCACAGGGAATTAGAGTGCCCTGGAGTTCTGTCTTTTATTTACCTGGCCCATGAGATGGTAATGAGGACCTGCAAGCTGTTTTTGGTGATCTGAAAAATCTAAGTGAAATTATTCATTTATTCAAAATAATGTTGCACAGGCTGGAATACCAAGTGTCTTTGTTTTGGGCTGGGATTATGTATATTCATTGTTATAATAAACTTGTCTCAATCCATAAAAAGAAAAGATATTACCATGTTTCCATCGTGCCCTTTGCTCGTTCGGCCTCCTAAGGTTCTGAAGAGAGCTTTGCTGCAGCAGAGACACTTATCTGCTGCCCCCACTTCTTTCCAACAATAAGGTTCCTTGGAAGCACATTGGAAATCTCTTAGGTCACCCTAGGATCAAGTCCAGAAATGTCTGTGGAAGCTTGACTGGCTTGAAAGTAGGCAAGTCTGGGGCTGGAGAGATGGCCCAGCGGTTAAGAGCTCCGACCGCTCTTACAGAGGACCCGGGTTCGATCCCCAGCACCCACATGGCGGCCGAAAACCATCTGAAACTCCAATTCCAGGAGAACTCCAGTTCCAGGGGAATCTGAGACCCTCTTCTGACCTCCGCGGCATTGCACGACACGGGTGCACAGACCTGCATGCAGACAGTACATTGATACACATACAGAAATAAATAAAATTAAATAAAAAAAAGTTAAAAAAAAAAAAAAAGAAAGTAGGCAAGTCTGTAGTTAGAGTCAAAGGTAAGCAAGAACCTGAGGGCAAGTGGAGGTTCAGTTTCTGAGACTTGGTCTGAATGTTGAGGAGATTGAAGAACCCCACCACCTTCTTGAGGCACTCATGCAAAGATCACCCCATTCTGTCCTGCCAGGGCTGTCACTTGTCTTCAAATGAGCCGGAGCTCTTTGATGACACTGACTCAGGAAGGAAAATGAGCTTCCCAGAGATGCTGGAACAATAATTAAGGCATCTGGTGCTTTGGAAAAGGGAATTAAGGCCGCTTCTCAGTAATCATATTGTTATATTCCTGTTTTGGGGAAAGGTAAAAAGAGCTCACCTGTACTTGAATGTGTGAATGTACATGCCGTGTGTACAGATTAGAGGAAAACCTCAAGTGTCAGAACTTGCCATCCACTTTGAGACAGGGTCTCTTGTTTATGGCTGCCTACCCCAGGCTAGCTGACCCCTGGATTCTCCTGTCTCTACCTCCCATCTCACTGCGGGACTCTGAGATCACAGGCATGTTCTACTGTATCTGACCTTTTTTTTTTTGGTCTTTTTGAGACAGGCTCTCCCTGTAGCCCCAGCTATATCTTACTTTTTATGTGGGTTCTTGGGATTCAAACTGAGGTCGTCATGCTTGTGCAGCAGGCACTTCACTCCCTGAGCCCAAATTTTTAAAAATTTAGTTGATTAGCCGGGCGTGGTGGCGCACGCCTTTAATCCTAGCACTTGGG
This sequence comes from Rhizomys pruinosus, assembly GCA_009823505.1. Taxonomy (NCBI): domain Eukaryota; kingdom Metazoa; phylum Chordata; class Mammalia; order Rodentia; family Spalacidae; genus Rhizomys; species Rhizomys pruinosus. Next base: position 1,925,088 of record VZQC01004139.1, on the reverse strand, counting down.
AGACAGAGGCAGGTGGATCTTTGTGAGTTCAAGGCCGGCCTGGTCTACAGAGCGAGTTCCAGTACAGCTGGGGCTACAGGGAGACCCTGTCTGGAAAATAAAAAAAAAAAAAAATTTTGTTGATTAATTTCCTTTCCATTTTTTGTTTTTTTGTTTTTTGAGATAGAGTCTTTTTTTTTTTTTTTTTTTTGGTCCTTTTTTGAGACAGGGTCTCCCTGTAGCCACCAGCTGTCCTGGAACTCACTCTGTAGACCAGGCTGGCCTTGAACTCGCAAAGATCCGCCTGCCTCTGCTCCCAGAGTGCTAGGATTACAGGCGTGCGCCACCCACGCCCGGGAGAAGAATGAGTCACTTATGTAGCCCAGGCTGACCTTGAATTTTTGATCTTCCTGCTTCTACCTCCAGAATGCTGGGGTTAGAGGGATGTGCCAACATGCCAACCTCTTAATGCTTTAAATTGACAAATGAAAATTCTAAGTATTTATTATATACAAGATGATGCTTTAAAGTATATATGGTTGGGACTAGAGAGATGGCTCAGGTGTTAAGAGCACTGGCTGCTCTTGTAGAGGACCCGAGTTCCATTCTTAGCACTCACATGGTGGCTAACAACCATCTGTAGCTCCAGTTCCAGCAGATCCAATGCCCTCTTCTTACATGGGTCCATCTACCTACATGCAGGCACTACACTCACACACATAAAGTAAAATTAATAACCAGGTGTGGTGGCGCATACCTTTAATTGTAGCACTTAGGAGGCAGAGGCAGGTGGATCTCTGTGAGTTCAAGGCCAGCCTGGTCTACAGAGTGAGTTCCAGGCCAGCTGGGGCTACAGGGAGACCCTACCTCAAAAAATAAGTAAAAATTAATAATTAAAAATTTAAAATTTCATGGTGCAATTTCTTTGATCCAGCACTTGGGGGACAAAGGCAGGTAGCTCTCTGGTAAGTTCAAAGGACCGAGCCTGGTCTACAAGTGAGTACCTTTAAAGTCTGGTAAAAAAATTTATATTAATATATATATACATTATATATATTTATACATATATATATATATATATATATGTATAAAAATAATTTTTTGACCTTTTTGAGATGGGGTCTCCCTGTAGCCCCAGCTGGCCTAGAACTTGCTATGTAAATGAGGCTGGCCTTGCTCTCATAGGGAGCTGCCTGCCTCTACCACTCAAGTGCTGGGACTAAAGGTGTGTGCCATCACACCTGGCCAAAATTTAAAAAAAAATTATGTGTATGAGTGTATGCCTGTGTGTATGTAAGTACACTGGTGTCATTTAACACCCAGAAGAGGGTGTCAGTCAGGGAACTGGAGTTACGGACAATTGTTTGCCACGTGTGTGCTGGGAATCGAACCTGGGTCCCCTGCAAGAGCACCCAGTGCTCTTAACTGCTTTAGCCCCTGTTTTTGTGATTTACTTTAGTCTTTTTGAGACAGGGTCTCATTATAGCCTCAGCTGTCCAGGAACTCACTATGTATGTAGATCAGGCTGATCTGAACTCCAGAGATCCGCCTGCCTCTGGCTCCCCAGTCCCCAGACTAAAGGTGTGTGCCATCACGCCCTGGCTTAGGCTGGTTTTTAAATTATGGTCTTTTTGCCTTTGCCTTTTGAGTAGTGGGATTATAAGGACCGTGTTTGACGTAGAAGGATTTTAAATAAAACTTTGTTGAGTGTGTCCCTGGGTGAACTGCAAGGAACAAAGGAAGAAGGGTGAAATGGGCTCCATTCTTACTGGGCTTGTGGTCTGGGGAGTGACAGAAGCATGTGTCCAGATTTTACCCTTCCTTTCCTCTTTTCTTCAATTAGAATTTGCTTCTGCTTTCTCTTGTCTCATAGAAGTAAGATAATCAAGAGTATGATTTAAAGGGACTGTATTATCCCACATCCTAAAATAGTAGAACATATATTTGTATAGTGTTTTACAGCTTACAAAACACATTCAAAACATTAGCTTATTCTGTTGGGAGCTCCAAAGGCCTAAGATGAGCGATTTAGAACAGCTATCTAGCAGACGCTAGCAAACCAAAATGCTGTACACTGAGCACAGCTGGAGAGCCCTGTCATTTCCCTGCCTTCTGCTCAGTGAAGATGGAAAATTTAGCAAGAGGATGGGGAGGGCTGTGAGAATGGAAGAGGGTGAGGAAGTAGGACATTTGGATAAAGACGGTGTAGGGGCAAGGAACAGTGGACAGCTGGAATGGGGGTCTGAGATCCAGGCTTTAATAGATTCTGATGTGCTCCACACTACACACTGGTTATACATGTTGGGTAGATCTTGAGGGTATTTTTGTTTTGTTTTTGAGATTCTAGGGATCATGCTAAGCCAGTATCCCATCAGTCAGCCACACCCAGGCACCCAGGTTTTCAGCAAGGGCTTAGATAATTAGATAATCTCCAAAGCTGCTTCCACTTTTGATATCTGATTTTTTTAAACATTTATTTATTTATTTTGAGACAGGGTCTCCCTGTAGCCCTGGCTGTCCTGAAACTTGCTATGTAGACCAGGATGGCCTTGAACTCACAGAGATCCACCTGCTTCTGCCTCCCGAGTGCTAGGATTAAAAGTATGCACTACCATGTCCAGCTCAGCCTGCTTGCTTTTTTTTTTTTTTAATTATGCCTCTGAAACAGATCTTTTATTTATTTATTATTATTATTATTATTATTTTTATTCTTGTATGTGTATGAATGTACTGTCTGCATGTAGGTTTGTGCACCCATGTCGTGCAATGCCTCGGAGGTCAGAAGAGGGTGTCAGAGTCCTCTGGAACTGGAGTCAAAGATGGTTCTCAGCCGCCAAGTGGGTGCTGGGGATTGAACCCGGGTCCTCTGCAAGAGCAGTCGGCGCTCTTAACCACTAGGCCATCTCTCCAGCCCCTATTTATTATTATTTTTTAATGTGTATGAGTGTACTGTCTGCATATAGGTTGGTGCACCCATGTCGTGCAATGCCGCAGAGGTCAGAAGAGGGCGTCAGATTCCCCTGGAACTGGAGTTCAAGACGGTTCTTAGCTGCCATGTGGTTGCTGGGAATCAAACCCGGGTCCTCTGCAAGAGCAGTCGGTGCTCTTAACCGCTAGGCCATCTCTCCATCCCCAAGTTCACAGTCTTTTTTTAAAAAGTCTCTTACCTGTGGGCTCCTGTAAAATCCAAAACAAGTACTGCCTTATTTCAAAGGGAAGAATCAGGCAGACCTAAGCAAAACCCAAATCCAGCAAAGCAGCTCAAGACTGGACATCTGGGATGATTCGCTCATGATCTTCTGGGCTCCAAAGGGTTTCAGAAGTTCTGTCTTTCTGGCTCTGCAGCACACAGCACACACAGTTTGTCTCGGGCTCAGGCCAGCTCCGTCCACACCTGCTGCTGCTCTTGGTGTTCATCTCATGGTCCTGGCATCTCCCAAAAGCTAGGATCTCCACTGAAACTGAGGTTGCACCTTCCCAGATGGGCTCTCTGACCTCTCCCAATGAAAGCCTCAGCTTCTCTCCATGACCCCTGCAGTCCTGGGGTCCTCACTACAACCAAGGTACACTTTCACCAGTGGCCTTTTTTGGCCTCTCACAGTGCCAAGCCTTAAAAGGAATTTTTCGTTAAAATTAAATTTTCAATAACCTACCTTGCTTTTATAAAAAGAAAAGAAAAAATGTGATTGTGTGTGTGCGAAAATGGATTTTTTTTCATCCATGAAGAACAAAGGTATGCTCATTTCAGGGAAATGGACAAAACTGGAGATAATATTAAGCGAATTAAGGCAGTATCAGAAAGATCTCATGTTTTCTCTTATATGTGGGTCCTAGGGTTTTTATTTTGTTTTCTTTTCTTTCCTTTTTGAGACAGGGTCTCCCTGTAGCTCTGGCTGTCCTGGAACTTGCTCTGTAGACCAGGCTGGCCTTGAACTCACAAAGATCCACCTGCCTCTGACTCCCAAGTTCTAGGATTGAAGGCATGTGCCACTATGCCCGGCCATCATACCCAGTTTTATGCAGTGGGATAAAACTCTGGAAATCTGGTCTTCATGTGTGCTAGACAAGCACTTTACCAACTGAGCTCTATTCCTAGCCTTTTTCCTAGCCTTTAAAAATATTTATTTTTATGATTTTAAATTATGTATGTGAATGTGTGCCTGTGTGGAGGTATGTGCACATGTGAGTGCAGGTGCCATGGAAGCCAGAGGTGTTGGATCTCCCTGGAGCTTGAGTTACAGGTAGTTAGGAGCTACCCAATGTGGGCTCTGGGAATGGAACTCAGGTCTTTGGGTCCTCTCAAGAGCAGTATGTGCTCTTCACCACTGAACCATCTCTCCAATCCCTTCCGTGCTATTTTATTTGGTGAAGAAATCATGCAATTTTTTTTTTTTTGAGACAGGGTTTCCCTATAGCCCTAGCTGGCCTGGAACTCACTCTATAGACCAGGCTGGCCTTGAACTCACATAGATTCACCTGCCTCTGCCTCCGGAGTGCTCCCGTTTGTGAGACTTGATCTCAAAAACAAAAATAAAGCCCAATAAAAACAACCCCTCCCCACAAACAGGACAAATACTTCTATATTTTTTTTTTGTCTTTTTGAGACAGAGTCTCCTTGTAGCCCCAGCTGTCCTAGAACTCACTCTGTAGACCAGGCTGGCCTTGAACTCACAAATATCTGCCTGCCTCTGCCTCCCAAGTGCTAGGATTAAAGGTGTGCACCACCATACCTGGCAAATACTTCTATCTTTTTAGACTAATGAGAATTTTTGTTTTGTTTTCTTATGCTAAACACACGGATTTAACATATTTGATATATATATATATATATTTTTTTTTTTGGTCTTTTTGAGACAGGGTCTCTGTATTACCCCACTCTCGGTACTAAATACTGTATTAGTCACTTTTCTGTTGTGATAAAACCACCATGACCATGGGAACTTGTAAAAGGAAGAGTTTATTTGAGCTTACGATTGATGGTTCCAGGGAATTAAGAGTCCAATGCAGGGAGGCATGGTGGCCGACCTGGAGCAGAAAGCTGAGGTTCACATCTCCAATGAGCACAGGAATTCAAGAGAGAGAGAGACTGGAGGCTGCAAGTCCTGTTAAACTCACTAAGGCCACCCCCAATGATGTACTTCCTTCAACATGGCCACACCTTCTAATACCTCCCAAAACAGTGCCATCAACTGGGGACAAAATGTCTGAATACTTGAAGCCTATGGGGGACATGCTCATTCAAACCACCACATTCCACTCCCTGGCCCCCATAGGCTCCTGACCATACAAAATGTAAAATGCATTCAGTCCAACCCTAAAAGTCCCCATAGTCTTTACCAGTCTCAATTCTATTTAAAAGTCTACAGTCCAGGGGCTGGAGAGATGGCCTAGCAGTTCAGAGCACTGACTGCTCTTGCAGAGGACCTGGGTTCGATCCCCAGCACCCACATGGCAGCTGAGAACTGTCTGTAACTCCAATTCTAGGAGAACTCCAGTTCCTGGGGAATCCAACGCCCTCTTCTGACCTCCGCATCGCTGCACCACACGGGTGCACAAACCTACATGCAGACAGTACATTCATACAAATAAATAAATAATTTTTAAAAAGTCTACAGTCCAACGTCTCTTCTGAGATACGGGCCAATCTCTTAACTGTAAGGTCCTGTAAAATCAAAAGACAAATTACATACTCCCAACATACAGTGGAACCGAATACACATTCCCATTCCAAAAGGGAGGAATAGAGGCAATGTGAGGAAATACTGGACCAAAACAAGACCAAAAACCAGCAGGGCAAACACAAAGTGCACTAGCTCCATGTGCAACTTCTGGGACTTTACTTCCAAAGGGCTAAGATGGCTCAGCTCTTCCAGCATTGTGTGCAACATACATCTCTTCCTTAGGCTGGTATGCAGCTCTTCTTAGCCAATATCTCAAGCTCTGGCATCTCGAATGTCTTCTTGGGGTCTCCACTGCCAACCAGGCTTCACATTCACAGCTTCATGCAATGGCCTATCAGGGCCTTCTTTATTCAGGGATACCCCTGCTGTACTTTGCTCTTTTTCACTGTAGATCTGCACAATATTTACCATTAATAGCCAGGCCACCATTTCTACCTTAGGCTGTCTTGAAATATCCTCTGCCAAAGACATTAGTTCATTGTTTTTCAACTTAGCCTCAGGCAAGCATTTAGGCTGTGGGTAAACTCTAGCCAGACTCTTTGACAAAATATCCCAGTTGCTGCTTATGTCTTTTTTTTCCTCTGGAAATACATTTTTTTCAGCATTGCTTTCTTCTAGGCTTCTACTAGAATGGCTCGTTAAGCTCTGCTTACAGCAGTCAACAGCTTTTCTAGCCCAAAGTTCCAAAGTCTTCCACACTTCTCTGAACACCCACATGGTCAGGTTGTTCATGGCCAACAGCCCACTTCTGGTACCAAATACTGTATTAGTAACTTTTCCTGTTGCTGTAATAAAACCACTATGACCAAGGGAACTTATAAAATGAAGAGTGTATTTGAGCATACGATTGACAGTTCCAGGAAATTAGAGTCCTTTGCGGTGGGAGGCATAGTGGCTGGCCTGGAGCAGAAAGCTGAGGTTCACATCTCCAATGAGTACAGGAAGTCAAGAGAGACAGACTGGAGACTACAAGGCTTGTTAAACTCACTAAGGCCACCCCCAAGGATGTACTTGCTTCAGCATGGCCACACCTTCTAATACCTCCCAAAGCAGTGCCACCAACTGGGGACAAAATGTCTGACTACTTGAAGCCTATGGGGCCATGCTCATTCAAACCACCATAGTCTCCCTTTAGTCCTAGCTGGCCTGGAGCTCACTTTGTAGACCAGGCTGGCCTTGAACTGACAGAAATCTGCCTGCCTCTGCTGGGATTAAAAGTGTGTGCCACCATGCCTGGCCCACCACATCTTTTTTTTTTTTTAATTTTTAATTTTATTTATTTATTTATGTGTATGAATGTATTGTCTGCATGTAGGTTTGTGCACCTGTGTCATGCAATGCCTTGGAGGTCAGAAGAGGGTGTCGGATTTACCTGGAACTGGTGTTCTCCTGGAATTGGAGTTACAGACGGTTCTCAGCCGCCATGTCTGTGCTGGGGATCGAACCCGGGTCCTCTGCAAGAGCAGTCTGTGCTCTTAACCGGTAGGCCATCTCTCCAGACCCTCACCACATCTTTTGATACTCAGACTGTCCCATTTTTGGCCATGGTGATCCCCTCAGTTTAGTTCTACATGGTTTTGATGTTTTGATAATATTTTGGCTTTTTTTTCTGTCTCTTTGAGACAGGGTCTCCCTGTAGCCCCAGCCGGCCTAGAACTCTCTATGTAGAGCAGGCTGGCCTAGAACTCACAGAGATCTGCCTGCCTCTGCCTCCCGAGTGCTAGGATTAAAGGCGTGCGCCACCGTGCCATGCTTCTTTGACACAGTAGTCTCCCCTCCTCTTGAAACTTCAGGAAACCTGACTAAGAGTGTTGGCCTTCAGTGTGAGTGCACACGGGGGACCAGGTCCCCTGAAGGTTCTGGGACTGGGAAGAAGGCTGCTGCTCTGAAGTTGTAACCTGCTGATGGGCAGTACAGGTAGAGACACTGCCTCTTGATTGGAATGTCTGGACCCAGGAAGCAGGCAGTGTGGAATGCAGGGATGACTCAGAAGCCAGTGAACAGGAATAGGACTTTCCCAGTGGCTAGGCATCCAGTCCAGCTCTCCTCCTGTGCTGAAAGCACTTTTGCAAATGATGGTACTTACTGCTGATTGCCTGGCATCTGGAATACACCACCCACAGAGCAGAGTCAGAGGGCGTTTCTTATTAGGGTACTTTTAGGGAGTTGTTATGCAGACTGAACCAATGGAAAAGAGGGAGGAAGTTACAGATAAAACAGGGCAGCTTGCTCTAAATGTTCCCAACAGATCAGGTCTGTCTTACGACTTTGCTGTACCCCACTTACTCTATTAGGGTGCATTCTGGAGACCACACAGTCCCAGCTTGCATTGCTACTTTGCATCTACCTGGTCATTTTGGTGTTTTCCTTGCTTTCCTCAGTCATAGAAATACATAGAGCAAAGGGCAACAGTCATACAGCTTCTGAACTGTCTTCCCACATACCTGGGAAAGCTACACAGGGGTCCAAGGACAGATGTCAGATACACATATTCTTTTTCTCCTTTTTTTTTTTTTAATTTTATTTATTTCTGTATGTGTATGAATGTACTGTCTGCATGCAAGTCTGTGCACCCGTGTCGTGCAGTGCCCGGAGGTCAGAAGAGGGTCTTGGATTCCCCTGGAACTGGAGTTCTCCTGGAATTGGAGCTTCAGATGGTTCTCGGTCGCCATGTGGGTACTGGGGATCGAACCCGGGTCCTCTGTAAGAGTGGTCGGCGCTCTTAACCGCTAGGCCATCTCTCCAGCCCAAGAGATACATATTCTTATTTTAAAAATATTTTATTTATTATTTTTTATGTATGTTACTTGCATGTATGTAAGTGTATTGTGTTGTACAGTGCTCTTGGAGGTAAGAAGAGGGCATCATATCCCCTGGAAATGGAGTTAAGTTGTTACCTGCCATGTGGGTACTGGGAATTGAACCCAGGTCCTCTGCAAGAGCAGGCAGAACTCTTTTTTTTTTTTTTGGCAGGTAGAACTCAACTGCTGAGCCATCTCTCCAGTCCTGAGATACACATTTTTTAATGGTAAATACCAGAAACTTCTGTACTCCTGGGTTTTGAACAAGGAAAGCAAAAATATTCTTCTCCTTCTCAGAGAGCCACAGATCCTGGTGGGGACCCTTGGGGGCAACACCTTCTTTCCAGTGGTCAAGACCCTGGTTCGATGGTGGTCTGGGCCTATTTGGTGGTGCCAAGGAGCTTTTTGAATGGCAAGTAGAGAGAGGATTGGAAACTGCCTTTCTGGGCAAGCATCCTACATCTTCCGTACTCTTATATAAGAACTGCCTCTGGGATTATCAAACCTGTGACATGGAAGGGCAGTATCCCTAAGAGTGATGAAGGCTGAGCCTCCCAGCCAGGTTGGGCAGAAAACACAGCCCTCAGTCTCTGATGGTATCTCAGGAAAACAAAAAGCCAGGTAAAGCCATGCATGGTGTGCCCCATCCCTGTGCGCACACATAATTGTGCAGATGCACATGGAGGTCAGGGTTAACCTTGGGTGTTGTTTGTTCCTCGGGAGATGTCCACCCTATTTGGACAGGGTCTCTCACTGGGAGCTGGTGCTTCCCAATTAGGTTAGACTGACCAGCCAGCAAGCCACAGGGAGCCTCCCGTCTCTGCTTCTCCTACAGAAAGCACTTTATAGACTCAGCTATTTCCCCAGCTGCAAGATATACATTGGCTTTGGAAAGATAGTACTGATACTTGGTAGGAACTGAAGGATTTTTGTCTATATGTTCTTGTTGCTAAAATCCCTTCTGTGGAGGAGATACAAACAATATCCACCCCCTCCTCCCTTGGGCCCAATGACATACCAAGGTACAATTTCACTGGAGTGCACTCTGGGAAACCAATGAGTTTATTTGGCTTACGGTGAATGGGTAGGGGACTGTGGGTGCTCCCCCTCTCAGGCCACAATGGAAAGTCTTCACCCAAGCATGGACGATGGCTTCCCCATAGCCACATGAAGGGAGCCCCCTCCCTTAGTCTTCTCTGGCCTCTATACTCTAGCCTCTCCCCCATGCCACATGCGGTTAGAGCCACATTGCCCACTGTGGCTTAGGAGTGTACCTAGATACTCAGGCAAAGGTCCTGTGACTCTCCCTGCCCTTCCTCCTTCCATGCTAGGGTGTAATCAGCTAACAATCTTAGTTGTGATGATCTTGGACTGTGGGGCTCAGCTCAGGAAGATGATGTCTGTCACATTGGAAGGACTGTTCTGTATAGTAGCTCTTTTTTTTTTCTCTTCCCCTTTTTGTGTCTGTTGCCAACAGAGGGTCAGGATCCCTGGTGAGGTGAGAGGAATAACTGTTGAGTGGTAGAGGGCACTGCACTGAAGTCAGGGGTGAGGTGGTGTTGAGGGTCCTCTGTTCAGTGACTGCCCCTGGCCACTTTGGGATGAAGAAGTGTCCAGAGAAGGGAGCACCCGGTGCCCATGTGCAGGGAGTACAGCCCCTTAAGTAGAACAGACCAGGGAAGAGAAGCAAGGGCCTGTGTCTTGGTGGTCCTGGGGTATAAGGCTGGAGGGCCAGAAGAAAACAAAAGTCCAGGGGGGGCCTGTCCTGCAGTGTGGCTGCTCAGAGAAGCCCAGGGCGGGGGCCTGTCCTGCGGTGTGGCTACTCAGAGCAGCCCACTTACTGTGCCTCGGGCTCCAGTGGACACAGAGCCTGGTTGGAAATGAGGACAGAGATTGCACCATCCTTTCTTCCTCAATCTGCCATGGACCCAGGGTGGCCATTTGTCCCTCCATCAAAATGTTAACGTGCCCCAAACATCAGGAATGTGACCCATAGCCATATGAGGGATTCCAGGGAAGTGTGCTGCTTGTTACTTGCCAGTGTGTAGGATACAAGCATCCCTCCTTGGCACCCACGACACCTGAACTTCTCCAGGTACCCTGTTTTAATCTCAGGGATACTCTCTGTAGGATGCAGCCTCATTTTGAGAATGGAATGTTCTTTGTGCAGTCATCTGACACATTTATTAGTCCTTAGTGGGTATCAGGGTGTATGGGGGTTCTAGGAAGACATATCATCTTTCTTTTTCTTTTCCTTTTTTTTTTTTTTTTGGTCTTTTTGAGGCAGGGTCTTCTTGTAACCCCAGCTGTCTTAGAATTTGCTCTGTAGACCAGGCTGGCCTTGAACTTACAAAGATCCACCTGCTTCTGCCTCCCAAGTGCTAGGATTAAAGGCGTGCGCCACAACGCCCAGCCTATAGGCAGACATATCAACCAGCCTCATTGGATCCCACAGATTGGGTGAGCACAGAGGGCTCATCTAGAGCCACATGACTAGGAAAGCAGGGCAGCAAGACTTGTCTGCAGCCCCTTCTGTGGGTGTCGTAATGCTGGTGTCCTGCCAGGAGGTCAGGATTTCTTTTGTGGCTAGGCAGTGTGGACCCTCAGATGATGGCTGCATCTTCCCTAACACATGAGCATTCATGCATACACTCACACACATGCACATATGACCCTGCTACTTCCTGGAACTCCAGAGATAACTTACTGGCCAGGCTAAGTGGATCTCTTCCTTATGGGCCTCCTCGTGGGCTCAGACCCTGCTAACCAGACTCTCTTCTGCAAACCCTTTGGGTTTCTGCCTCACCTTCTGTTTAACCTGTTAGCCCCCAGTCAGTCTCCAGCTCTGAGCCTCTGCCATGTCTTCCTCCCTCTCACTAGCCTCCTCCTAGATCTCCTACTTAAAAAGGGCCATGTCCTGATGGCTTCCTAAATTCTGTTTAGCTTAGGCCCTTCACAGCCTAATGACTGAGGCCACATGGATGCCCCAGGCACCTACCATGCAGAGTACCATCACTTGTTACCCTCTGATGAAAACAGCACCCCCCCCATGGGGCTGGAGAGATGGCCTAGCAGTTAAGAGCACCGACTGCTCTTACAGAGGAGTGCTGACTGCTCTTACAGAGGACCCGGGTTCAATCCCCAGCACCCATATGGTGGCTGAGAACCGTCTGTAACTCCAATTCCAGGAGAACTCCAGTTCCAGGGGAATCCGAGACCCTCTTCTGACCTCCACGGCATTGCACGACACGGGTGCACAGACCTGCATGTAGACAGTACATTCATATAAATAAATAAATAAATAAATAAATAAATAAATAAAAATAAAAAAAATTTTTTTTAAAGAAAACAGCACCCCACCACATTATTCTGTCATGTAGACTCCCTATTCTTGAGAAAACTTGAGCCTGTAATGCAAGTGACAAGAGGAATGTTGCTGTGGTGAAGGTGGATGTTTTTAAGACTAGGTCTTATGCTGCTCAGGCTAGCCTTGAACTAGTGATCCTCCTGTCCTCACCTCTCAAACTCTGGGATTATAAGAGCTAATCACCCCCAGGCAAGACTTTCTGAGACCAGCAATATCATTGATTTTGTTTGATGTTCATAAGAGATTTTTTTAAAGTCTTTTGCTTGGCACAGACCCTTTTCCCAGACCTAGTCTTGGGCTCCCCAAGGCCCAGCGTAACTGAATAGCTGAGTAGGGTATGGTTAATGGATCAAAAATGCTTCTGGGAATGTCATAGGCAAAAAGACTATTAAGATCAGAGTGGTGTTTTTCAGGACCCAAGGGTAGTTTGCAGCAAAGAAAGAGGAACCAAGAAATGCTCTCCAGCTGTTTGTTTGGCTGATGCCTGTTCATTCGCCATAGGAACACCTCGGAAGCGTCAGCCTCTGTCCACTGAGCTCAGCTCTTCTGGTCAGAGTTTGCTCTTTAGGGTTCATTTTAGTCTCTACTTTTCCTTTGATCTTTTCCTTTATTTTATTTTATTTTTTGAGACATAGTGCCCTGTAGCTCAGATGAGCCTTGAACTTGCTGTGTAGCTAAGGTTGAGCTGCCTCCACCTCCCAAGTGCTGGAGTTACAAGCATGAACCACCACCCTTGGCTCTAAGTCTCTATTCTCATGGGTGATGGGATTGGGATGCTAGTCCCTTTCTATCACAAGGGTCAACTTTCTCCTTTGTGATCTCCTCACATGCTCAGATACATGTGCAGAAGGAAGAGGGGAGGCCAGAGGACAGGTGCCTCTCTTGGCAACTACTCTCGGGTACTCAGATATGAAGAGGGGCCCAAGCTCCTGGGAGCTTATCCACCCTCCTCTTCCCAGGCATGGGCCAAGGTCTGGTGGCGAGCGAAGCCAGGGGGGCTCCGCTCTCAGAGCTCAGGGTACTGTGGGAGGGACTTACTTCAATCACATAAAAATCAAAGTGCTAATTAAAGAATAGGATGAGAAGTGTTGGTGAGAGAAGGAGAGAATGTGACTGCAGTGCGAATCTGAGTGAACAGGCAAGTGAAGTTACCAGAGGGCTGAGTCTTCTGGGCAAGAGGAGCCATACGCATGAAGCCACTGAGGCTCATGTTGAGGGAAGCAGGAGGCTCCGTTAGTGGAAGATGAACCAGAAGCATGAGTGGGAACAAAGGAGCATGTTCTGGAAAGAAAACATAGAACTAACATCTTCCTTTTTTTTTTTTTTTTTTTTTTTTTTTT
>VZQC01004139.1:1884002-1894811 GCA_009823505.1 Rhizomys pruinosus | reverse complement strand
GAACCGTCTGAAACTCCAATTCCAGAACTCCAGTTCCAGGGGAATCCCAGACCCTCTTCTGACCTCCGCGGCATTGCACGACACGGGTGCACAGACTTGCATGCAGACAGTACATTCATACACATACAGAAATAAATAAAATTAATAAAAAAAAATTAAAAAAAAAAAGTTGAAAAAAAAAAAATGATAAATAGCCAGGTGTGGCGGCTCATGCCTTTAATCTTAGCACTTGGGAGGCAGAGGCAGGTGGATCTTTGGGAGTTCAAGGCCAGCCTTGTCTACAGAGCAAGTTCCAGGACAGCTGGAGCTACAGGGAGACCCTGTCTCGAAAAAGACAAAAAATAATAATAATAAATAAAATTTTTTTTGTCTTTTTGAGACAGGATCTCCCTTTAATTCCAGCTGGCCTGGAGCTCACTAAGTAGACCAGACTGGTCTTGACCTCACAGAGATCCACCTGCCTCTGCCTCCCATAAATAAAATATTTTTAAAAAACATAAAATTTTTTCACTGGGCATGGTGGGACATGCTTTTAATCTCAGTATTCTGAAGTAGAGGTAGGCAGAGCTCAATGAGATTAAGGCCAGCCTGGTCTACATAATGAGTTTGAGTGTAGCTGTGGCCTCAGGGAGACCCTGTCATAAAAAGACCCCCCCAAAATTTTAGTGCATATTGTTATTGAATTTTTGTCCATTTCCTAGAATATGACTTAATCATGTTTAGATGCTCTCCTCTGTCTGCACTCTTCCATAGCCTACCCACAGGATTGCATGCATTCTCTCATGTAGGTTAAGGCCTATTGAGTCAAGTTTGTGTCCCTTGCTGTCCCTCAGTGTAGTTCATCACTAGGCTGGATAGGCTAGTCAGCCTATTGAACATCACTGCCTTAAAGAACAACTCTCCCTCACCCATTAATGATCAGCTGCCAATACTTCCTTGGCTAAGGTTGGGGCCTTCTGCCCATCTCCTCAGTCCTGTGCTGGGCTTTTGTCTGACAGATTTTTGCCTGGGTCTGGCGCATGCCTTTCCCACTGCTCTAAGTTCATGCTGGTAAATTCCCAGAAGCCTGATTCCTCGTGTCCCACTCCTGACTCTTCCAGTCTTTCCACCCCTCTTACAAAATGGTTCCTGAGTCCTGGGTGAAAAAAAAAAAATTTAAGTCATTTGCAGCTTTAATCCAGAGTTATACTTTTATTTTTATTTGTATTTATTTATTTTATTGAGACAGGGTCTCATGTATCCCAGACTGGCCTCAAACTCACTATGCAGCAAAAGATGACCTTGGGCTTCGGATCTTCCTGCCTCTCCTCAAGTGCCAGGATTACAGACCCCGGGCATAGTCTCAATGTAGAGAGCAATTATTAGTGCTGCCTGAGTATCTGTCACGCATGAGGCCTTCTCTCTGAAGGCTCTGCAGGACTTGGGGAAGTCCTTACTAGCACTCCCGAGCAGGACTCTGCCCTCCATATCTGTCACACACGAGGCCTTCTCTCTGAAGGCTCTGCAGGACTTGGGGAAGTCCTTACTAGCACTCCCGAGCAGGACTCTGCCCTCCATATCTGTCACACACGAGGCCTTCTCTCTGAAGGCTCTGCAGGACTTGGGGAAGTCCTTACTAGCACTCCCGAGCAGGACTCTGCCCTCCATATCTCAGCTGTCTCCCTCTCCTAGTCTTCACAAGGCATATGACTAGAAACCTAGTAAAGTACAGCTTTTTTGAAGCTTGGCCTCAAGTGTAGCATCCCCTACATTGTCACCTGGTAGCTCTGTGTCTTGGCAAAGATGTTGAGGGTGAAGTCAAGGCAAATGGACCCTGGGGCTCTGGTGGGAGCTGCAGGGGCAGGTTCCCTCAGAGCTGTTTTCCCACGGAAGCTGCTCCAGGTTCCCTCAGAGCTGTTTTCCCACGGAAGCTGCTCCAGGTTCCCTCAGAGCTGTTTTCCCACGGAAGTTGCTCCAGGTTCCCTCAGAGCCGTTTTCCCACTGAGGTTGCTCCAGGTCCCCTCAGAGCTGTTTTCCCACGGAAGTTGCTCCAGGTTCCCTCAGAGCTGTTTTCCCACTGAGGTTGCTCCAGGTCCCCTCAGAGCTGTTTTCCCACGGAAGCTGCTCCAGGTTCCCTCAGAGCTGTTTTCCCACGGAAGTTGCTCCAGGTTCCCTCAGAGCTGTTTTCCCACGGAAGTTGCTCCAGGTTCCCTCAGAGCTGTTTTCCCACGGAAGTTGCTCCAGGTCCCCTCAGAGCTGTTTTCCCACGGAAGTTGCTCCAGGTTCCCTCAGAGCTGTTTTCCCACGGAAGTTGCTCCAGGTTCCCTCAGAGCTGTTTTCCCACGGAAGTTGCTCCAGGTCCCCTCAGAGCTGTTTTCCCACGGAAGTTGCTCCAGGTTCCCTCAGAGCTGTTTTCCCACGGAAGTTGCTCCAGGTTCCCTCAGAGCTGTTTTCCCACGGAAGTTGCTCCAGGTCCCCTCAGAGCTGTTTTCCCACGGAAGTTGCTCCAGGTTCCCTCAGAGCTGTTTTCCCACGGAAGTTGCTCCAGGTTCCCTCAGAGCTGTTTTCCCACGGAAGTTGCTCCAGGTCCCCTCAGAGCTGTTTTCCCACGGAAGTTGCTCCAGGTTCCCTCAGAGCTGTTTTCCCACGGAAGTTGCTCCAGGTTCCCTCAGAGCTGTTTTCCCACGGAAGTTGCTCCAGGTCCCCTCAGAGCTGTTTTCCCACGGAAGTTGCTCCAGGTTCCCTCAGAGCTGTTTTCCCACGGAAGTTGCTCCAGGTTCCCTCAGAGCTGTTTTCCCACGGAAGTTGCTCCAGGTCCCCTCAGAGCTGTTTTCCCACGGAAGTTGCTCCAGGTTCCCTCAGAGCTGTTTTCCCACGGAAGTTGCTCCAGGTTCCCTCAGAGCTGTTTTCCCACGGAAGTTGCTCCAGGTCCCCTCAGAGCTGTTTTCCCACGGAAGTTGCTCCAGGTTCCCTCAGAGCTGTTTTCCCACGGAAGTTGCTCCAGGTTCCCTCAGAGCTGTTTTCCCACGGAAGTTGCTCCAGGTTCCCTCAGAGCTGTTTTCCCACGGAAGCTGCTCCAGGTTCCCTCAGAGCCGTTTTCCCACGGAAGCTGCTCCATGCTGGCTCTTGCAGAATGAGGGCCAGTTCTGAGCCAGCCTGCTTTCCAGTCAGGCTTAGAATGATACCAGAAAAAGTTTCCCAGTGGGTTTTTTTTTTTTTTTAATGTATCATAGGATGGTTTGCTTCTGGTTTATTCTTTTATTTTTTCAATAGGAGGTACATATTAGATTTCCGAAAACTGTAGGATTTGTTTAAATGAGTCAGAGCATTTGGCTAAATAGAGAGGACTCCATCTGCTGCCTTTGCGTGGTCTCTAGTTCTGTTCCCTGTGACTGAGTGAGAAAGGAAGCAGAACTTGATGTTCCTGAGCTCACCGTAGGGCCTGCCTTTCAGGCATGAGGCTCGCCTGAGAAAAGCAAGCTGTGGGAAGGGGCCGTATCCCCAGAGAGCCTTCCAGTTCGAGGCTCCTGCAGTGAGCCCACTGAGCCTGGAGAGCGGAGCCAGGGGTAGGAGCTGGGGACGCCCCGTCCACCAGCCGTGCCAGCCCTTTCCTCAGAGTGTCCTCCCTCGAGTTTGTCTCTTGGAGGTTAGAAAGAGGAGCATCCACAGCAGAGCTGGGGTCCTCAGGACCTCTTGACGTGCTTTGCCCTCATCCTGACTGAACTGGCTCCCTGGGGGCAGGTAGCAGTGCCCTAGTCCAGGAAAGAACATGAGAGCTTGAAGCCACTCGAGGAAGGTCAAGAGTTTACAGGAAAGACCTGCTCGCCAAGCCTAGTTGTGCCTTATTATGTCACTTCCTCTCTCAAACTTTGACTTCCTCATCTGAACCTCCATTGCAGAGTACTTGTGAGATTAACTGTAAGGATGAATGTAAGCGTTTTTATTTAAAAAAATTTTTAAATTTTATTTATTTATCTTCTACGTGTATGAATGTACTGTCGTGCAATGCCGCAGAGGTCAGAAGAGAGTGTCGGATCCCCCTGGAACTGGAGTTCTGGAATTGGAGTTACAGACGGTTCTCAGCTGCCATGTGGGTGCTGGGGATCGAACCTGGGTCCTCTGCAAGAGCAGTCGGTGCTTTTAACCGCTAGGCTATCTCTCTAGCCCCGAATGTAAGCGGTTTTTTAGCCAGGTGTGGTGGTGCATGTGTTTAATTCCAGCAGTAAGGAGGCAGAGGCAGGCGGATCTCTGTGAGTTCAAGGCCAGCCTGGTCTACGTAGTGAGCTCCAGGCCAGCTGGGACTAAAAGGGAGACCCTGTCTCAAAAAGACAAAGAAAAAAAATGTTGTTTTTTTTTTTTACTGGGCATGGTGGCACACGCCTTTAATCCCAGCACTCGCAGAGGCAAGCAGATCTCTGTGAGTTCAAGGTCAGCCTGGTCTACAGAGTTCCAGGCCAGCTGGGACTACAGGGAGACCCTGTCTCAAAATGAATCCCCCAAAAGTTTCATTTCCTTGCCTAGCCCAAGTCTGGCATATTGTCTTCCTTGAACTCTGACCTTTCATGGGTGACAGATTGTTCCTGTTTAGAGTGAAGGGAGCTGTGCTGTGAGTCAGGACAGCACAGAAGAAGCTGCTGCCCACACAGCTCTCTGTAGAGCTATGCCCAGAGTCTTGTACATAGTCAGTGGCTTGTCCAAAATTGCCTGGCCATTCCTGCTTCTCACAAGCAACTGGGGCCAGGCTTTGCCCACCCACAGGCAAGGTTGGGCCACTCCACTACTGGCTCCAAGACACCTGTACTGGGATTCCTGAGGGACACAGGTCCTCTCTGCATTAGTCCTGTAGACACTGGTCTCAGACCATCACAGGAAGTGACCTTGCCCTGTCACTCATTCATCTTTGCATGCTACAGATGTACTGTGTGGCCAGTGGGGGACCAGGTGGACCTTTCCTATGGGCCCACATGAAGTGGTTGTGTGACCCCGGGAGCAGACGGCACTGGCTTCGCTGGTAGTTTCCTAATGTACAGGGGACATCTCAGGAGGCAATTGTTAGGGCTGCTGCTGTAGACAATAGAGGCCTGTTGGATGGTATCTCAGAGTCTGAATTAGCAAGGGACTGGAGCTTTGTCTAAAAGGACCATGTGTGAGACAGGTAGAATGGGCCTTGTTGAGTCAGGAAGAGCATGAATATTGGCAGGCTTGTTGGTAGATTATAGAGAGCCTGCCACACTGCAGGGACATGGTGAGTAGAGACCTTTGCAGCCAGAAGAGCATCCTCCGATTTTATGGAAGGACTCAATTTCTCTCACTTCCTCCCTTTATTGAGGTGAAACTGATATAGTGTAAAGTTAACTATTTACAGTGATTCTAGTATAATTCGGTGCTTTCAGTATACACACAATGTTGGCAGCTGCTACCTCCATATACCTCCTGTTTCCATCACCTCAAAAGAAAACCCCCGGATCTCTCTCTCTCTCTCTCTCTCTCTCTCTCTCTCTGTAAAAATAAAGGCCACCACTATTGCTGGGTGTGGTGGCCCGTACCTTTAATCCTAGCACTCAGGAGGCAGAGGCAACCTGCATGCAGACAGTACATTCCTACACATACAGAAATAAATAAAATTTTTTAAAAAGTGCAAAATATTTTAAAAAAATAAATAAATAAAAATAAAAATTGCCAAGCAAGCTGGGTGTGATTGCACACGCCTTTACTCCCAGCACTCTGGAGGCAGAGACAACAGATCTCTGGGAGTTCAAAGCCAGCCTGGTCTACATAGCAAGTTCTAGGCTAGCTGGGGCTACAAGGAGACCCTGTTTCAAAAAGACTAAATAAATAAATAAACAAACAAGTAAATAAAAATATTTATGGGCTGAAGAGATGCCTTAGTGGTTACAAGCACTGGCTGCTCTTGCAGAGGACCTGGGTTCAATTCCTAGCACCCACACGGTGGCTAAACTGTCCTTAACACCAGTTCTAGGGGAAACCGATGCTGTCTTCTGACTCCATGAGCATTGTACCACACAGGTCCACTTACATACATGCAGGCAATAAATTTATACACATAAAATAAAAGTAATAAAATATTTTTTAATTAAAATTTAAAAGAAGATTCCATTTCCATTAAGGAGCTCTCCCTTTCTCTATGCCCAGCTTAAAGTTTTTTTTTATTTTTTATTTTTATTTTTATTTTTTTTTAATTAATTTATTTATTTTCTATGTGTATGAATGTACTATCTGCATGTAGGTCTGTGCACCCGTGTCGTGCAATGCTGCGGAGGTCAGAAGAGGGCATTGGATTCCCCTGGAACTGGAGTTCTCCTGGAATTGGAGTTACAGATGGTTCTCAGCCACCATGTGGGTGCTGGGGATCGAACCCGGGTCCTCTGCAAGAGCAGTCGGCGCTCTTAACTGCTAGGCTATCTCTCCAGCCCCCTATTTTTATTTTTTTTTAGCTAGTGTTTCTCTATAGCCCCAGCAGCCCTGGAACTCACTTATATAGGTCAGGCTGGCCTCGATCTCACAGAGATCCCAAGTACTGGAATCAAGGTGTGCACCACCACCCCATGCCTGGCTCTTAAGCTATTTTTAAGCTATTTTCATTAGGATCAGGTGTGCTCATACTGTTGTGCAGTCGTGACTGCCATTCATCTCCAGAACTTTTTCATGGTCTCAAGACTTAGGCTCTTAACCCTGTACGCTTCCCCATGGCATACCCCAGCCATGCTAGCCTGTGTTGCTTCTTGCAAAGCATACTTCTGCCTCAAAGTCTGTGTCTTTACCATTTCTTCCCTGGATGCCCTTCCCTGGGCCTTGGAACAGCCCTTCCCAAGATGTTCCCGTAGCTCTTCTCAGCTGTCCCTTTGGATATACCCCACCCCACCCTCTTCCACTTCCTTCTTCCTCTTTCATGTTTTTCTTTTTTTGTTGTTGGTTTTGTTTTGTTTTTTTATTATTTTTTATGTGTATGAGTGTACTGTCTGCATGTAGGTTTGTGCACCCGTGCTGTGCAATGCCTCAGAGGTCAGAAGAGGGTGTCGGATTCCCCTGGAACTGAAGTTAAAGATGGTTCTTAGCCACCATGTGGGTGCTGAGAATCGAACCCAGGTCTTCTGCAAGAGCAGTTGGTGCTCTTAACCGCTGAACCAGCCCCTCGTGTTGTTTTTCTAAGCACCTCTCATGCCCTGAATGAATAGAGGTCACCTATTTGTCTTTCTGGGTTTTACCAGTGTCCTGACCATAGGCACCTTCAGTAAGACAAGCAGCCTTGTCTGCTTTTCATTTTGCCATGTGACCAAACCTGCAGTGTAGCCTAGCGCCAGGCACCCTGGAGCTCCTGGTGAGGATGTGATGCCCATAGAGTCCACGCCCTGGTGCCACTCTGCCATTGTAAGAGCTCTAGACAACCCTGCCCTGCCAGTCCCCCCTTGGTGTCCTTGAGTCTCTTCCACATCCTTATTTCCCACACCCTACTCTGTTCTCTGGAACCCCAGTTTGCCCCAGGTCCCCAGACAGTCCCTTGACTTGGAGTCCTGGCCACGCCTGAGTGGTGTGGCCCTCAGCAGTCAGCACATGGCTGCTACACCCTCACCTCACCTGGTTCTCCGGGCAGGAGTGGAGGTGGAGACTTTGGGCCTGTTTCCTAAGCCTGGCGCTCAGAGCCCGCACTCCTCTCCCATCAGACACAGAGCACACGGTTCTTCCATTTCCCTCAGAGCTGCTGGCTGACTTCCTGCTGCTTCCCACTTCCCTGAGATTTTGGCATCAGAACCCTAGGCTTCCTGCCCACTCCACTTGCCATCAAGCCAGGGAAGGAAGGAGGAAGGCAAGAGCTAATGTTTCCTCTGTGCCTACTGTGCACCTGGCACCTCTTTCCCCCAGGCTGGCATGGTCCTGGCGTCTGTGTTGGCTCAGGCTGGCCCTGGCATGGTAATTCTGGCTTGGGCTGTGGTTGAGGGTGTTTGTCCTTCCCTTTGAGAGCAGGTTTCCTTGCCAGTGTCTTCTTCATACACAGTGGCTATTCCTGAGCCATGGGGACTGTGATCACACATGTAGTCACATGCTCATGCATGTATACACACTTGTGAGCTCATTGGCATACACATGGACACACATGTACATATGATGTCTCAGCAAGCTTTTTTCTCAGGCCTTAATCAATGCTCCCTGTTCTACAGGCTGATAATTTTTTTTATGTGTATGAGTGTACTGTCTACATGTAGGTAGGTGCACCTGGGTCGTACAATTCTGCAGATGTCAGAAGAGGGTGTCAGATTCCCCCGGACTGGAGTTAAAGATGGTTCTTAGCTGCCATGTGGGTGCTGGGAATTGAACCTGGGTCCTCTGCAAGAGCAGTCAGTCCTCTACAAGAGCAGTCAGTGCTCTTAACCACTGAGCCATCTCTCCAGCCCCATAGTCTGATACTTTTCTTTAAACCAATCTTTCTCTCTCTGTCTCTCTCTGTCTCTCTGTCTTTCTGTCTTTCCCTTCCTCCCTCCCTCCCTCCCTCCCTCTCTCCCTCCCTCCCTCCCTCCTTCCCTCCCTCATACAGGATCTCACTGTGTAGCATAGAGTAGCCTGGAACTTGCTATGTAGTCCAGGCTGGCCTCAAAGCCACCTTCCTGCCTTAACCTCCCAAATGTTGGGATTATAGATGTTTGCCACTCTGCCCAGCTAGACCATTTATTTTAATGGAGTTTAAAGCCAAGTGCTGAGTTTCCTTCTCTCACTGTGTTAGGTAGAAGCAGAGATGAGCCTGAGCCTTTGTTCTCTAGACACTGAACCCTGAAAGGGGGAGAAAAAAACAGGAGAGTGCTCCTGGTTCTCAGCCAGGAAAAGGGCTTCTTTTGGTTAAGGTGGGTCCAGCCACTTGAAAGGTATTATTGATGACTCCTTAGATGAGAGATTTTGACCTTAAACCAGGCCTGAAGATTTAGTTATCCTGCAGAAAGCTGAGTACTGTGGGGGAGGAGAGAATGATAACCTACATCTGCAGCAGGAGGGAGGGGTGGGGAGGTGGGGTGAGGATGGATGGGCTCAACATCTGCAGGGAACCAGTCACTGCACTGATGGGGGAACTGTCTACAGGAAGGACCTGGAAATGCAGCATATTCCCTTCTTGGCCCTCTTAATTTGAACAAGAGGAAAGGCCAGAACTTTGTGAAACAGCTGGACATCCCAGAACGGAATAAGCAGAGCTGGGTATGTAGCTCAGTTTGTAGGGCACTTGCAGAACAGATATAAGGCACTAAGTTTTTTTTGTGGTTTTTTTTTTTTTCTTTTTGGTCTTTTCAAGACAGGGTTTCCCTGTAGCCCCAACTGTCCTGGAACTCGCTCTGTAGACCAGGCTGGCCTTGAACTCACAAAGATCCGCCTGCCTCTGCCTCCCAAGTGCTAGGATTAAAGGCATGAGTCATCACGCCGGGCAAGGCACTAAGTTTGATCCCCAGTACTACAAAGACCAGGCATGATGGTCCAAGTCTGTAATCCTAGCACTTGGAAAGTGGAGACAAAGGAATTAGAAGTTCAAGATGGAGGAAAGACTCCAGAGTTGATAAAAAAAAAAAAAAAAAGGGAAATGAGCCACCATCAGTGTACAAGTACAACCTGCATGGAGGCTGGTAGCTTATGGGACAGTGGACTTGGTGATATTGAAGGTAGAAAGGCGGTGGCTGGCTTTCTTATGTACATGTTCTGTGTCATTTGATGTTGAAGTGGGTACTATTTAGAAGAGGGTGGAACCCATCTTGAGGTGACTCTCCTCCTCCTCCTCCTCCCCGCCTTGTTCTTCTTTTTCCTTTTTGGTCTTTTTGAGACAGGGTCTCCCTGTAGCCCCAGCTGTCCTGGAACTCACTCTGTAGACCAGGCTGGCCTTGAACTCACAAAGATCCACATGCTTCTGCCTCCCGAGTGCTAGGATTAAAGGCGTGCACCACTACGCCCGGCCGTGTATGTGTTTTTGCATATGTGTGGGCATACTTATTTCTGTGTATCTATGTGCTCACACGTGGAGGCTAAAGTTGACATTGGGTGTCTTTGTTGATTGCTCTTTCACCACCCTGGGGATCCCCTAAGTGCTGGCATTAGGGGCAGCTGGCATGCCGACCCAGCTTTTACATGAGTTTAAGGATCCAAACTTCAACCCTCACGTTTGCATAGCGAGTGCTTTATGCACCATGCCATCTCCCCAAGGACTAGAATTTGTTTGTTCTCTCCAGCTGGCCTCGAACTTGCTACATAGACTAGGCTGGCCTCTACCGCACAGAGATTACCATGCCTATCTGGTTTTAGATTCTTTTGATTGTAATAACATTGAGGGTCCAAGGCAAAGATTTGTTCTCCTTTTACTTCCTACTATCTTTAAAACATTTCTTTAATTAAAAATTTTTTACATTTAATTTTATTATTATTTTGTATGTATATGATGTGTGTGTTATAGAAATGGTATGTGCCATGGTGTGTGTAGAGGTCAGAGGACAATTTTCATGAGTCAAAGTCAGTTTTCTTCTTTACCTATAGGTCCCAGGGGGAGAAGTCAGGTCCTCGGGCATTCGTGGTCAGTGATCTCACTCCGAGAGCCTTCTGCCCCACCGGTCTCACTGTCCCTATCTGCTGTTTCTAACGTCAGCTGTCATCCTGCTGCAGACTAGTGCTCTAGGCCTGTGCTGGATAGCTTTGGTGTCAACTTGACACACCTGGGTTGAGGGAGCCTCGGTTGGGGAATTGGCTCCATTGGATTGGCCTGTGGCCACATCTGTGGTGTATTGTCTTGATTGTTGAGCAGTGACAGTATAAGAAGGCAGGCTGGGCATGAGCCAGAGAGCAAGCCAG
>VZQC01004139.1:1861557-1881248 GCA_009823505.1 Rhizomys pruinosus | reverse complement strand
TTTTTTGGTCTTTTCGAAACAGGGTCTCCCTATAGTCCCAGCTGTCCTAGAACTCACTCTGTAGACCAGGTTGGCCTTGAACTCACAAAGATCCACCTGCCTCTGCCTCCCAAGTGCTAGGATTAAAGGCGTGTGCCACCACACCCGGCTGAAGACAGAACTTTTAACATGGGATAGTTTGGCAAAAATTACCTTGTCTTTCTTTCTCTCCTCAAATAGACTGTAGACATGGTTTTTGAATTCTGTTGACTTCTCATGAGATCAGCTCAAGGGGTCTTGGGCCATTTGAGCTTTCCCTGGAAGCCTCAAATAGTGGGTTCTGGGATGGACCATACATGGAAGTGTTTCTGGGTCCAGCCCAGTACCTCAAGTACAGCTGATATTTAGCTGACTTGTATATTAGTAATTTGGACCTGGGCTAGCTTATGGACTGTCTTATGTCTTCCTGTGTTTAAACCAGACTTAAGTATGAAGCAGGATGACCTTAGCTATCTTTGTGGACTGAGGAAGCATTCTGGAAGCTCCTGCGGCAGGATGAGTTCTGAGTCTCTTTTTCAATACTGACTCTGAGGATTAGGCAAAAATTTAGATTTCCAGGCAGTAGGACTGGTTTTCAAATTTTGGGGGGTAGCAGGCAGGGGAGCAGGGCCTGCTTTCTCCATAGTCAAAAAGGCTTATACATTTCCATTGGCTTATCTGACTTCCCAGTTGCAGCTGAATTTGAAAGAGAGCTGACTCGCAGTGCTGTTCCTTTGGTAAAGGGCTGTAGTAGAACTTGCAGTAGCTGGAACCTGGGAAAAGCTGGTTCAGCTTTGTGCAGTGACTTCCGACTCCTAATTAGAGCTTCCTTGCTTTAGGAGCTTTTCCCTGTGGGTCAGGAAACTAGGACACTATACAACTCAGACTTGTGCCCATGTGGGGTCCCAATGCAAATATTAGGCAAGCTGGATGGGGTGGAGGAGCCTCAGTGACCTGTTTGCCCCGGAGCCACAGCACCCCTAGAAGGCTGTGGAGATGTGGGTAGGGAAGCTGACTCAGGTAGCAGAGTCTATAGAGATCTGCTGAGGCTGGAGCCACTTCAGGAAGATGGCCCCTGCAGGTCAGGGCCTTGCTTCTTCTGGTGGCCATCTGGAAAGCATAGGAGGTGGTAGGGAGAGCCCTTCAAGGAGTAGTTGACCCAGGTCTGTTTGGCATTGTGACTCTGGCCTGGACACCTGCCTGTCTTCTCTCTTCCTTCCTGGCTTGCTGCTTCGGCTCCTGATGTGAAATCCCACCTGCACTGTCTCTTCTAGGATTCAGCCGCAGCTGATGTATGCACGTCTGTTGGATAAGCAAAGGGGCATTAATTGCAAAAATTTACCACTGTCCCTTCTACTGAGCTTTAGCTCAAGAAACCAGTTCTTTTATTACATTGTTGTAAAACCCATTCTTTGTCTCATTTCCTCTGGGAATTTGTGAATAATTGTATGAACCAGAACTCTGTAATACATGGATGGTATAAACATGACTGTCTAATTCACCTAAAAGAAGCCTTAGCAAGGTCATTTCCTACAGACCTCACCTAATTACAAATTCTTTTTCGCCAGTTAGTTAAACAGGCTGTATAACTTGCTTGCTTCCCTCAGCTTGCAAATTAGAGATTGCTACGGCATTAGGTTTGGGAACTCAGGTCCTAACAGGGGCTCGCTCTCCTAACCTGAGAGCAGAAAGTAAGCAGATAGTATCCTGCACAGAGGCAGCTCAGGCCCCACTGTGCCCTAATGCATGTGGAAGGAGACCTCAGGGAGGCTCCACACCGAAGGTTGTGTTCAAATGATGCTGCGGAAATATTTACCTAGCCTTCTGGAGACTTTATAGGCATGGATTCAGGAAAGGACCTGGCTTGTCTGGGTTCTCAGGCCTCAGTCAGGGCTTAGATGCAGGTGCATGTGGGCGAGAAGAGAGGTGTGTCCGGCAAGGGCGAGTGCTGCACCAAGTGGCCCAAGGAGGAGTTTATTCTTCTGTGGGCTTCTGGAGGTCTGCGAACTTCCTGAAATTAAAAACAGGATTCATGGGGCTGGAGAGATGGCCTAGAGGCTAAAAGCACCAACTGCTCTTGCAGAGGACCTGGGTTCAATTCCCAGTACCCACATGGGAGCTGAAAACTGTCTTTAACTCCAGTTCCAGGGGAATCTGACACCCTCTTCTGACCTCCACGGCATTGCACGACACGGGTGCACAAACCTACATGCAGACAGTACATTCATACACATAAAAAATAAATAAAAATTAAAAAAAAAAACTTAAAAAAAATCAACAGGATTCATGAGTGTGTAATCTTTTTTACTTGGGATAATGTCTAACTAAGGTTTTATATATAGACATATATATGTATATATATATATATATATATGTCTGTATATAGTCAGATTTATAAAGAGGTCTGTGCTTTAGAAAATGCAGAACTTGCACAGATGGATGAAAGAGAAAAATGGCTTTGTTTTGGTTTATAAAATGTCTTCTGGTTAAATATAACTAAGAAAAACACCTCTTTTTTTTTCAGTCTCTTTACTGAACTAACCCAAAGCTACAAGAACAAGAAATGAAAACTCTACCTTCAAATATCCATAAACTGAAATACAATAAACAAAGAACGATTTCCAAGTACAAGAAAATCAATGCAGGTTGGGGGAGGATCTTAGAAAACCTGCCTCTGTGGAAGGATGACAAAGATCCGGGAGTCTGTAAGCCCCTACAAGAAAGTAGCTACTTTCTTGGGCTGGTTATCTATGCGGATACATTTTTTTTTTTTCCGTATGTGTATGAATGTACTGTCTGCATGCAAGTCTGTGCACCCGTGACGTGCAACGCTGCGGAGGTCAGAAGAGGGTGTCGGACTCCCCTGGAACTGGAGCTCTCCTGGAATTGGAGTTTCAGAGGGCTCTCGGCTGCCATGTGGGTGCTGGGGATCGAACCCTGGTCCTCTGCAAGAGCAGTCGGTGCTCTTAACCGCTAGGCCATCTCTCCAGCCCTATGCGGATACATTTTAGGGAGAGTCTGTGAACTCTGTGTGAAGCCAAGGAATTACTAGGGAAGTGGAGTTACCAAAGGAATTAATTGATTCTGGTGTGGTAGGTGGTAGGAAAACCATGGGTTGCCAGCAGCCCAGACATGGAATGACAAAGGAAATTCAAAGTAGTTACAATTAGTGTCTATGAGAACAGAACAAAATAAATGGAACACAGAAATTTATTTAAAGATACAATTGAAGAAAATTTCCTGTCCCTGAACACATTTCTCTGTCTCTCCTTTTCTCTCTCTCTCTCTCTCTCTCTCTCTCTCTCTCTCTCTCTCTCTCTCTCGTGTGTGTGTGTGTGTGTGTGTGTGTGTGTGTGTGTGTGTGTCTGGAGATTGACTCTTAGGCCACACGTGTGAAGTGCCCTATAACTGAGCTATATCCCCAGCTTGATTTTTACTTAAAAAATTTTTTTTGACATAGGTCTATTTTCAGTCTAGACTTGAAAGTCGCTTTGCAGCCTGGGCAGGCCTTGAAATAGTGGTCCTTCTCCATCAGTCTACGAATAGCCCGGATTACCTGCCTGTGCCACCGGGGCCAACAGATATCTTTAGTCTGAAAGGATATATTCAATTTTAGGAAATATTGACATATGGATTGTTCAACTCCAAAATATATCTTGGTGAATTTACCTTGGAAAGAGTTTTTATACATCCAGAGGAAAAAAATTTAACATCTATAAAGGAAGAAAATCAGGTTGACCCAGAGCTCTCCACAGGAATAATAATCAATGGTGGAAAATAGACCATATCTGCAAAGTTCACAGAAAAAGAAATGAACGCAGGATTTTATATCCAGCCAAGCTGTTGTTCAAATTTAAAGATTACAAAGATATGGTAAACAGTCAAAGACTTAGAAAACATGATTCAGGGCTGGAGAGATGGCCTAGCGGTTAAGAGCACCAACTGCTCTTGCAGAGGACCCGGGTTCGATCCCCAGCACCCACATGGCGGCTGAGAACCGTCTGTAACTCCAATTCCAGGAGAACTCCAGTTCCAAGGGAATCTGAGACCCTCTTCTGACCTCTGCGGCATTGCACGACACGGGCGCACAAACCTACATGCAGACAGTACATTCATACACATAAATAAATAAAATTTAAAAAAAGAAAACATGATTCTTATAATCATTTTTATTGAATTTTATATAAATGAATAAATAAAAACTTCTGAGATAAACTCTGAAGACATCAATGATGTGCCTGTGACATCATCCTCAGGCTAAGAGGATTGCATGTACCGCTCACTAATCTTCAGGCAAACCATCATTCACATAGGCACCATGGAGCAAAGGACATTCAACCTTATAAGCTGTACTGAGCTTATGACATTTCATGCCTTCTGTGTCCCACATACCCTGGGAAAGCTGAAGGGGGGGATTTAGAGGTCAAAGATAATACATGAAGCACTACTGTGTGCCCCCTGGTTACTTTCTTTTTTTTTGGTCTTTTCGAGACAGGGTCTCCCTGTAGTCCCAGCTGTCCTGGAACTCACTCTGTAGACCAGGCTGGCCTTCAACTCACAAAGATCTGCCTGCCTCTGCCTCCCGAGTGCTAGGATTAAAGTCGTGCACCACCACGCCCAGCTGCCCCCTGGTTACTTTCTAAAGGGGAATGAATTTGGCCTGAGTTGTGTTTGGTAAGCCTATGGTGTTTGTTTGTGCGTATGTGTTTCTTTTTTTTTTTTTTTTTTTTTTTGGTCTTTTCGAGACAGGGTCTCTCTGTAGCCCCAGCTGTCCTGGAACTCACTCTGTAGACCAGGCTGGCCTTGAACTCACAAAGATCCACCTGCCTCTGCCTCCCAAGTGCTAGGATTAAAGGCATGCACCACCATGCCTGGCTCTATGTGTTTCATTGTTACTTCCCAAGCCCAGACCTCCAGGCAGTCATTACCAATTAATTGGGATTAGAGGAAAGTTACCCTTATGTTCCTTTTGATTGTCAAGACTGGTACCGAAGAGTGCCAAGATCAAACCAGATCGGCGTGAGAGCTATTTCAACCTAATAGACCCGCTGAGGCTGCAGCTGGGCACAACCCCCGGGCTTGCTCTTGTTGCAGTCATACCCTGGCTCTTACTCACTCCCAGAGCCCTGGTCACCTCTGATGCTGGCAGCTTCCTCTGTGTTTGATGTCAGAAGCTCTTATTCTTTTTTTTAATTTTTTTATTTATTTTTATGTGTATGAGTGTACTGTCTACATGTAGGTTGGTGCACCTGTGTCATGCAATGCCACGGGGGTCAGAAGAGGGCGTCGGATTCCCCTGGAACTGGAGTTAAAGACAGTTCTTAGCCACCATGTGGGTGCTGGGAATCAAACCTGGGTCCTCTGCAAGAGCAGTCAGAGCTCCTAACCGCTGGGCCATCCCTCCAGCCCCGCAGCTCTTATTGTCAGGCCCTCTTGCCGTTTTCGCCTTTCCGAGCTGTGTGCAGCCACCTTGTAAACCCTCAGCAAACATCAGAGCTCACTGCCTTAAATGTGTTTTCACTGGCCCAGATAAACTGGCTGAGGGTCCCCAAGGTTTGTTCATTCCCAGGAAGAGGCCTGCCAGACATTTCAGAGTAGAAAGGATGAATGGAGGTGGGTATCTGGGTGACACTAATGTTCCTTCACCTGAGGTTGTTGGCTCAGGGCTGTGTGTACATCCCCCGGTGTATCAGATCAGACCTGGGTTGGGGGCTGTTCCCAGGCTGCTGTGGTGCTTTGTCCCCATTGCACCAAGGATAAGCAAGTTCTCAGGAAGGCTCTGAGGTTTTAGGTCTTAGAGTCTTATCTCATAATAGGTCTGCAGATTCAGGGTTTGGGAGGTTAGGAAAGAAAGGTGTCAGTCCATTGGGGAGCTCTGCTTATAGTGTGACCCTCCCCTGGTCATTCTCTAGCTCCAAGGTGGTCTCTCAGAGGCTCTGAGTCCATATTACCAGCTTCTAGTCTAATCCCAGGCAGAGCAGGTATGTGGGGTTTTGTTATTGTTTTGTGTTTTTCTTTTTCTTTTCTTTCTTTTTTTTGCTATTGTCCTTAGCAAATCCACAAGCTTGCTAAGGCCAGCTCCTGGTTGCCTGCGTCTTCTCTGTCACTAACCTAAGTATACTTTCCAAGAAGTTCTGAGCACCAACAAAGACTTTAAGGACTCTTTTTTAAAGACTAGGGGTTAAGAGTTTAAGCAGAGGCAGGCGGATCTTTGTGAGTTCGAGGCCAGCCTGGTCTACAGAGTGAGTTCCAGGACAGCTGGGACTACAGGGAGACCCTGTCTCAAAAAAAAAAGTTTAAGTTCTTTAGCGGTGGCTAGGGCACATGTGGGGTCTTGCTTGTCTCCTCTCCTTTTCCTTCCCTCATTTTCCCCCCATCCCCCCTCCCTTTCTAGCTTCGACTGGTATCAAACTCCATATGTAGCCAAAGTTGACTTTGAACTTCTGACCCTCCTGCCTACGCCTCCAGATTGCTGGGATTGCAGCACGCGCCGCCATGCCCAGTTTGGCACTCTACCAGCCAAGCTGCATTCTCATCCCTATTTGTGTTATTGTCTATCAATCATCCTTTAAGACCTTTCCACTTGGGGAGGCATTTTATCAATACTCTAATTACATGGCATTATAGATAAATAATCATATATTGGAAATGCAAAAACGTATTTTATTGACAGGATCACATGATTTTAAAAACAACAGAAAAGTCAGGATGCATGTGACCTGAAGATTGAGTAAGGGAATGCTTTCTTGTGTGGAAAGTGGAATCTCTTCCTGAGAGGGGAACTTCAGAGCCCAGGAGCTGCACCCCAGCACTCACTGTTGTACGGCCTCTGCTTCTCTGCCTGCATGCCGGCAGACCACTGAGATGGCTCCAAGGGAGAGGGTCCTCCCACAGCGTCTGCTCAGCTGTAATTACCCATTACTGAAAGGTCAGCCATGAATTTATCAAAACCTTGTTTGAAGCTGTGAGGCGCTTCCGGCTGCTTTGACTTAGAGTTAAGTTTCCCTAAGTTCATTCCTCTCCTGGCGAACAAAGACAGCTTATTAATGTGAGTCATTTCTCTTTCAAATGTTCAATTGGAGACAGTGGGAGGCATGCTCTAGATGCTGCCTTGTAGAGCCCAGCATGGTTTCCCTCTGGCCCCGCCCTGGCTCCATGCCTCTCTGCTTTTCCTTCCTGTAGACTTTAGCCAGGCCCCTACTGACCACAGCAACCACAACAGCTCTTGGCTGCTTCCCACTGTGTACCTGGCAGCCACAGTGACAGTGTCTGTAGCATCTTTCAGTTAGTAGAATGTGTTAGTTCCATTCTTTTCTGACCAATGCAGTCTGGATTATGTCTCCCAGTAGTGGTCCTGGATGGGACAAGTGGCCACAAGGCTTCTGAGGAATATAAGAGGCAAGCTGTTTGGCTCCGTACTCTTCCCAGAGGGGCCGGGGGGTTCCTTCCTGCCTTGGCAAACAGAGTTGAATTAAGATGATTTCTCAACAGTTAATAGCCCTAAATGCTGAAAGGAAGGAAGGAAAGCTGGTAGATATTGGGCAATCTCCATATTCTTTGCCATCTTTAAAATACATTTATATAAAGATGAGGTATTTTTAGTTTCCTTTGTTTGGCTTCTAGCCACTCCTTCACATCTGCCCTCTTCTTGCAGCCTGACCTCCTTCCTGTGTCTTTGCCTCTTTATGGTAGCATCCCTATCCATGTCTTGTGCATTATCTGTATGCCATCATTCCCCAAAAAATGAATTCCCTGAGGGTGTGAGAGGAGCATCACCCTCAGGGCTACATGGATGGTCTGTGACCCTGAGGCCAGACCTTCCTCAGAACATGTGGCCTTCCCTGTGGACTTTTTCCTCCTTTTCCCTGCTCCCTCCCGGCAATCATGTTTTGGTGGAGACTTTGTGTCCCTTAAGAGGGTCCCCTAGATGGCTTGCCTCCTGTATCCCCAGGCTGTCCCTGCCATTTGGACTGTCTTGGGATTCATATTCAGATAATCATGATCCCTGAGCTCTATCATGGTGGGACTTATGTTAAGCAGGAGGAGGATCTGGTCTAGCTGTGGGGATGTCATGGGCATTCATGGTATGGTGCGTAGTTTTCACAGTTGTGACTATTTTCTGCTGAAACTTCTCAGCCTCGGGTGTGTAGGCTTATCTCCACACTTGTTATAGCTAAGCTGTTGGATGTTCCCATGTGCAGAAACTTCTCTAACCCTAGGGGGTCATTTTCTTCTGTCCTCCTTTCTCGGACTGCACTATTTCTGGAATCTCCTTTGAGCCCATGAATGTTGGTAATGCCTGCATCTTTCTTGGACCATTGTTCTCCCCGTAACTTCTGTTCCTGAGAATTGCTTTGAACTGAACTGACTCTCTCAGATAAAATTATCTAGACTTACCTGAACTGAGCCCAAGCTGTAATCTTTCTCCATCTCCTACTCTAGCCTTCAACATAACCAAACTCAAATTCATGATACTGGCCTTATGCTCCTCGCTGGCTGATGGGCTTCCTTCTCTGGATTCCCCCATGTTAGTGACAAGGAGCACTCCTCCCTGAAGCTCAAGCCAGAATGTCCCTTGTCTCTCCCTCCCCCTCAGCCTGTAGACTGCTTTCTGGACTACTGCTTTACCTGTGCTGCCTGCATTCCCTGCCTTCATCACCTATCTCTTCCTTGACACAGAGACCAAACACCTGTTGGGAAACCTTAAGGTGCCTGTTGTTCCGGCCCCTCATGCTGCTTTGAGCAACTAATTCAGGTGGTTCAAAACACACACTACTGTCAGGAGCTCTCCTAGGGGTAAGAGTAGCCGTGATTTACACTGACAGACTTGCCCCTACCCACAGCTACCCATACTGAGTGTGCTCTGATAGCCCCCTGGGCCTTCGTGGGTATTCCTCCCTTTGTCTAGCTTGCCTTTCTGCCTCAGGGAGATCAGCTTGTCCTTTAAGACCTAGTGTGAAGGTCTCCTCATCTTTGTCAGGAACATGTGTCAGGGGATCTAGCAGTGATTTGTTTGCATACCTGTTTTTATTCTAGACTGGAGGCTTCCAGAGGATTGGATCCCTATGTAATTTACTTTTTAAAATTTTTATTTTGATTAAATATTGAACAGGTATCTTAAAGAATATAAGAAGACTCATAAAATATGTAATATGTGTAAAGAATAACAGGATGGTGAGCACCTGGAGACCTGACTTGCATTGTAAGAAATCATGAGTCCTTCCAGGCAAATCTAACCTTCTGACACTGCAGTATCACATTGCCATAGAAACAGTTCACACTCAAGAACTGCTCAGTCAAGTTATTAAAAAAAAAATCACAAAAAGAAATCTCATATTTTAAGTGTACAGTTTTGTGTTGAGCTGCATACATAGGGAACCTCACCATGTGCAGCTCCGTGATGCCCATGGTCAGCAGGATATGCCTACAGGACCTGGAACAAACCCAAGGGTCAGAAAATATAAATGGCTGAATGAATGAATGAATTGGAATCTCCTTTTTTTGCCCAGCGAGCCCCATGTGAACTAGTTATAACTGGACGTTGTCACTGTCCTACCTGAGCCTTTCTTCCCAAGCTCACAGTCTTTCTGTTCATTTTTTATATGCATATTGAGTGTCCACTCAATGTGACCATAGTGTTGGATCTCGGCTATGCAGTAGGGAGCAAAATAGTCACAGACATTTTCCTAGGTCCTCCTGACAAGAAGAATCCAGAGGTCCCAAGTTGCAGTTGCTTTCCACCCTTCTCCATCCACAGTGTGGTCCCCTGGGAAAGCAGTGTAGAGCACTGGCTCAGAATGTGGACTAGGGGCCTGGATACAGGAATCCTAGCCCTGCTGCTTACAGCTCTGCAAGTTCCTTAACACATGCGCAGCAGCCTCCTGGTGTGTAAGTGGGCAGCATTGCTCCTATGCCTTGAATTTCCTCTAGGGCTTAGAGGACTTAGCATGGACAGGTAGCTTCTGGTGAGAGATCAGTCAGCATCACTATCATATTATCAGCAGAACATGGATCAGGTGATGGAGCTGCAGTTTGGTTGCTGTGCAGGAGGATCCTGGTGCTTTTCCTGTAGTTCTGTCCTGCATGAAATCATATCCAGAGAAGAGGTGAGTGGTATGTGATACTCTGCTCCCTCAGCTCGAAAATATTTGAATTCATTTAGTTATTCTAAGCCACAGTGTGCCTCTAGTTTATCCATTCAAAAAATTACAAATCACCAGGCATGGTGGTGCACACCTTTAATACCAGAGCTCTGTGTGTTTAAGGCCAGCCTGATCTACATAATGACTTCAGGAGGCCAGCTGGGACCTCTGTCTCAAAAAACAAAACAAAACAAAAAAAACAACCTCAGGTGTGGTGGTGCACACCTTTGATCCAGCACTTGGGATGCACAGGTAAATTATATATATATATATATATATATATATATTATAAAGTATTGGGTTTTTTTGAGACAGGGTCTCCCTGGAGCTCCAGCTGTCCTGGAACTCTCTATGTACACCACATTGGCCTTGAACTCACAGAGATCTGCCTGCCTCTCCCTCCCAAGAGCTGGGATTAAAGGTGTGTGCCAACATGTCCTTGCACAAATATTTTGGGGGGGTATTTTTTTTTGAGACAGGGTCTCCCTGTAGCCCCAGCTGGCCTGGAGCTCACTCTGTAGACCAGGCTGGCCTTGAACTCATAAAGATCTGCCTGCCTCTGCCTCCAGGGGGCTGGGATTAAAGGTGTGTGCCACCACACCTGGCAATTTTTTAAAAAGAAATTGCTAGGGGCTGGAGAGATGGCCTAGTGGTTAGGAGCTCCGACTGCCCTTGCAGAGGACCCGGGTTTGATCCCCAGCACCCACATGGTGGTTGAGAACTGTCTTTGACTCCATTTCCAGGGGAATCCGACACCCTCTTCTGACCTCTGCCATTGCATGACACGGGTGCACAGACCTACATGCAGACAGTACATTCATACACATAATAAATTTTAAAAATAATAAAAAAGAAATTGCTAAATTACTCAGAAGACCTCACATAGCCTGGGGAGTGGGCTACTGCCTTCATGTTATGAAGGCTATCCGTACCTTCTGATTAACTGTCAGTGGCTGTTTTAAAGTTCTAGACATAAATAATTTCAGCGAAAAGTGAAACTATTAATTTAACCACAAGTGGGAATATTTCTTTAGGAGGCCCTGCTGAAAGGCCACAGAGGAACCCAGATTCTGAGTGTGGCCACCTCTTCCCAAGCCCAGAGGTGTTAGACTCAAACTCTAGCTGTCTCATTGAAGAAGAAAGAAGCTGATCTGTGACTGGATATGGATAGCCTGGTGTGTGTTGTTGGTTGGTGAAAGGAATGTTTTGTTGTTGTTTGCCTGTGTGTGTGTCTTTGTGTTTGTGTAAGCACAGAGTGGAGGCTGGAGATCAACCTTGGGTTTCTTCCATAATTGCTCTCTATATTTTATTTATTAATTTTAGAGACAGGATCTCCCTGTAGCCCCAGCGGGCCTGGAACTCACTAGGTAGATAGGTTGGACTCAGTCTCACAGAGATCTGCCTGCCTCTGCCTCCTGAGTATTGGGATTAAAGGCCTGAGCCACTGCACTGAGCTTCTACCTTATTTTTTGATACAGGTCCCTCACTGAACTTGGAGCTCATTGGCCAGGCTCGCTGGCCATCTAGTTCCAGGGGTCCATTACTCTGTTTTCCCAGCACTGGGATTGCTGTGATTACAGAAGTACCTGGGTTTTTATATAGGTGCCGGATATCTGAATTAGGTCCTCAAACTTCTATAGCAAGCACTTTACCAGTTGAACCATCTCCCCAGTCTTGAAAGGAATGTTTGATGGGTATAAAGTAGTATTGCCTTTTTTCTCAGAAGAGTCTTAATTAAACCAAAGCCATTTCTCAAAAAAGGTGAGAAAGGGCTGGAGAGATGGCCTAGCGGTTAAGAGCGCCGGCTGCTCTTGCAGAGGACCCGGGTTCAATCCCCAGCACCTCCATGGTGGCTGAGAACCATCTGTAACTCCAATTTCAGGAGAACTCCAGTTCCAGGGGAGCCTTCTGACTTCTGTGGCATTGCACAACACGGGCGCACAAACCTACATGCAGACAGTACATTCATACGCATAAAAAAATAAATAAAATTTTAAGAAAGGTGAGAAAGACTGCAGAATGTCTTAGGGTTGGTCTCCATTTCTCATTGGAAATTGGTAATTACAGGACACCTACCAATTGGCTTCTTATGCCCTTCAGCTGGGGGCAGGATTGGGGCACTAGAGCAATAGGGTCAGTACAGGAGCCTCTCCAGTGTCTCTTAGCAAACCTGCTCTGTGCCCTGGCTATCAGCAGGGACCAAAATGTATAGAGACCAAAACAAGTACAGAAGTTCTGGGAAGCAGTGGGACCCATGGTGTCTGGCTTTTGGTGCTCTCCTTCTTTCCAAATGGAAAAGAGGAAAATAAAACCGGTAGAAATGAATTTAGCTTGATCCAAAGGAGAAGGAATACAGGGGATTGAATGTTGCTCTTTCACCTCGTGGGTCTACCCAACTCTGCTGGCTCCTCTGCATCAGGGCCATATTGAGTAGACATGGCATCAGGCACATTGGGCCTTCTTCAGTAGTTTTTCAAGAACTGTATCTGAAACTTCACCCATCCTGAAAGAATAAAACTTCATTCCATCTTTTTAGACTTGGTCATCAGGCTTGACGGGGGGCTGCTAGAAGCAAAGTTCCCTTGTGAACAGGCAGAACAGGGTGTTGGCATCATCTTGGGGCTTCTTAAAGTGCAGTTCCTGGGCTGGAGAGATGGCTGTGTAGGAGAAAGAGGATGGTATGGTACTGGGGCTTGGATGGGTCACCCAGGTTGGTAGAGATCTTTGCAAGTTGCTTTTATACGATGTGTTTCTAACAGTCATTTTCAATCTCATTTCAGTGTTTCCCGGAGACTGGACCCTAAGGAGCCCCTGGGTAGCCAGAGAGCAGCTTCCCCAACCCCAAAGCAAACTTCTGCTACTGCTCCTGGCCGCGAGAGCCCCCGAGAGACAAGAGTCCAGGGCCCATCAGGCCAGGAGGCTGATGGTCCTCGAAGGACACTGCAGGTAGATAGCAGGACGCAGCGATCAGGACGGTCCCCTTCTGTGTCACCAGACAGAGGCAGCACCCCAACATCCCCGTACTCCGTTCCTCAGATTGCTCCCCTTCCAAGCAGCACCCTGTGTCCTATATGCAAGACCTCGGACCTCACATCCACCTCCAGCCAGCCAAACTTCAACACCTGCACCCAGTGTCACAACAAGGTCTGCAACCAGTGTGGGTTCAACCCCAATCCTCATCTTACCCAGGTAACTACTCTGCGCCAGCCTTCCCTTAGCTGCTGGCTCCTTTCCCGTCTTTGTGTTAACCCTGACTGTGGCCATTTTCCCCCACCATATCTTTCCACAACCAATATCTTTGCCCTCTGGTGATGGTGGTGGTGGTGGTGGTACCGGCTCCAAACTGTGGTATCAGAGGACGAGGCCTGGCCCCAGGTCTTCTGAGAGGTTCCTATACTCCAAAAGCTTGGAAAGACTCCCAGAGTAGACGACACTTTCTCATCTGGTTCAATTTTGGCCTGAAGAAAATGGCCAAATAGATAAGAGAATCTTTTGGACATCTTCTCCATAGGAGGGGTCCATGCTTCCAGACGGAGTCAAGTTTCTCTAGCCCTGGGCTTGCCTTTCTTGACAGTGAGCCCTGGAGAGGGACGCTGGTAATGGGAGCAAGCTTTAGAGGGGTCAGGAAGCTGCATTCCATCAGGGCTCCGGAGGCTCCTCCTCTGGGTTTCAGTTCCAGTTAGCTGGGGCCTGAGATGACGGACTAGCCTGCACTACCCAGTTTGGTGGTAGAGACCAAGCGTTAACAAGGGCAACAGTAGCTTACTCTTACCAAGAGGCTATACTGTAGCCATTTCTGTGAGTTTAGCCTTCCCCTGCCTAAAGACTATTGGTCCACAGCCTCATCCTGGCTTTTTTCAGGATGCTTTGGGTTAAAGTGGAATGCCTAGCATAACTCTTGGAGACTCCCTTTGGTGACCTGGGCTCTGGTGCCCCCTTTGAAATGAACTGAGTAGGTTTTCTGGCTTCTTTGTACTCCAGTGGGGTAACTCATAGAAGTCTGCTTCTCCCTAAAAAGGCTCTGCCTTGGACAAGATGGAGAGTTAGCTAACTGCAGGCAGCCAATGTGATTATCAGCAGCTGGAGTTGTTTGGACCATGTGGGAAGGGGATAAGTGAGAATAATTGTTCACAGGTCAGGGTCTATATATGCCACGAGGTGTGGTGGGTGTGGGATGTGTGGTTTGCGAGAGGTAAGTGTGAGAGTGTGAGGAAGGAGCTGTTGGTGCGGGAGATGACTCAGTGCTTTTGGAGTTGCTCCTGGAATGTGGAGGCTTCCTGAGGAGGCGTGCACGCTCGTGATTATTGCATCTGTGATTAGAAACAGGCCCATCCCTGTATGGATCAGTTAAGTAAGTGTTAGCTGTTCAGTACCAAGAACAGTGTGATTGAGACCAGGGAAGCACACCTGTGGGAATCTACCAGTTTAGAAGCTTGAAGCACCTGATCTCACAGGATCAGGGAGGCTTGGCGGGTGGCCCGTGCTTCTGTGGGACATTCCCTCCTTGTGTTGCTGTCTCCCCTCTGGAACCTTCTGGGTTTTGCCCTCCCTGAGATGCTCACTTGTGCTGCAGTCCTTGGTGGGATGGGTGAGGATCAAGGGAGAACCACACATGGTTGCACCAGTCTTCCTGGTGGGTATCCCTCACTGTGGCACAGCCTCAGCCTCTTGGTTCCTTCATGCCCAGGACCTTTACTGAGCTGGGAAGGGAGCCAGCCTTTGGCTGTGCCTAGAAAAACAGCAGAGTAGGAGGACCTTAGAGACACACAGTCCATCTGCCTCAGTTTGTGCTGGGGGGAAGCCGAGGCTCAGGGCCAGGAGGAAAGGGGGCCTCAGACTTGCTGAGGACTCACAGTATTTGATGGAGAGCAGGCGTCTTAGCAAATACTTCAGACAAATGCTGGGCTGGACAGATCAAATGGTTCTTTACTGTGAGATTTCTTAGACAGAGCCTTTGCATCCTTGGGGCATCCAGAGCTTTAAGACAGGGGTTTACATGTGCAGTCTCTGCCAGACTTCCTTTCGCAGAGCGTAGTAGGAGCTGCGATTCCCAACTTGAGAAGCACCGACCCAGTCCATTCTACATACGTGTCTGCGGGCGCTCTGTTCTGTGGGGCCTCCAGACAGAGCCTCAGCTTTTTAGAGCTGGCTTTCTGTAGTGTTCTTGTCCAGGAAAGAAAAACCTTGGTGCTTTTTTCTGAGGAGTCATAATTGTGAATCAAGTGCATTGTCCTTTTTTCATTTGCTAAGAGCAGATTCACATACTTTTTTTTTTTTTTTTTTCTTTTTGAGACAGGGTCTCCTAATAGCCCCAGCTGGCCTGGAACTCACTCTGTAGACCAGGCTGGCTTTGAATTCACAGAGATCCACCTGCCTCTGCCTCCTGAGTGCTGGGATTATAAGCGTGCACAACCACGCCTGGCTTAAAGATGGTTCTTAGCTGCCATGTGGGTGCTGGGAATTGAACCTGGGCCCTCTGCAAGAGCAGTCGGTGCTTTTAACTGATGAGCCATCTCTCCAGCCCCTCATCTGGTACTTTTATGAGATAAGAAAAGACTTCCAAGGTTTTGCTCACATATCTGCAGGTTTTATCTGTCCTGAGAGGCCATGTCTATTCTGCACACCTGTAACACAATGTTACTCAACCAAGAAGACTTTTCCAAGATTGCTCTGCTTTCTCTAGGCTGAACTTCTGCTTGATATGAGATTCTATGTATATGTTAGGGGCTGGTTAGGAAATCAAGTATGTCTGGGTGGTAGGAGCGTCTAGGAGAGTAGCTTTTCCCAGGAAACTGGGTGTCATCCATACACTTTCTTTTTTGGTGTCCCAATTACAGATGGGTATACCCCAGCTCAGATGTACCTCAGACAGGAGCCACAGGGAAGAGTCAGGGGAACCCTCTCTGGGATAGAGAATATACATGGAAAGGCTGATGTGGTGATGTAAGCCTCTGTTGAGGAAGCCTGCCAGTCCAGGTCCCATGGTTAGGGTATGCCAGAAGACATGCAGACAGAGGGAGGGATCTAGCAGTCCTAGAGAGGAAGGAAGGCCACACAAATAACAGAGGATCTATTCTTGGGGGTGCCCATGAAAAGTGTAATGTTTCTCTTATGTGTCATGAGTAGAGACTTGCTAGGTGGTATATGATTTGAGATACCATGCAGATTGGGGTGGAACAGAACCATCATGATGACTGAGCAGTATGGGGGCCGATGAAAAGAACAGAGGGCAGAAACTGGGCACTACTCGATGATGGTCATCATGAATCAGTGATTTTATTTTTGTGTTTCCTGACATCAGGGTCTTGTTACTTTAGCAGGTGCTGCAAAAGAGACTAGGCCCAGAGATGAGAACCACGCTGCAGGGAGAGCAGCCAGTCCATGTCTGAAATCTAGAATCACCGTTTTCCTGGTCAGTGGGCCCAAGCTTCTGCTGGCCTCTGGGGCTGCTGGCTGGCACTTCCCTCAGACAGCCATGGCAGCCATCTCCCTCCATGTCCAGGCTCCCCAGTTAGCAAGGGTCTGCAGAAGCCTGCCACATACCTTGCTTTTTTTTTTTTTAAATCCATGAAGCACATTAACACTCTGGGAATTGGAGGAAATGATCAGAACATGCTCTGTTTATGGAAAGGGAGACAATTTTATGAAATCTTGGCTTATTTTCGGATCATTCTTTAGCAAAAGAGCTGAGGACTCAGAAGCAGTGGCCAGTTGTCTAGTTTTCTCCCAAGGAATCCCATCATGCCTCACTTTTCTTCAGAATGAGATTGTTTTTAGAATAACGGGCTGGACCAGTTATTCCTCCAGGAAGATGGCCATTTCTTCCTAGATTTCTTTTCTTTAAGGCAGGTAAAGAATTTTACCTGCTAAAACCACGGTAAAAAGCGAGGAGTTTTCTTTTTGAGTCGTCACAGTTCTCACTACGCACAGGAAACCATCCCTCCGACAATGTACCAGGAGGCCGGAGATATTGGCATTCAGTGTTAGATTAGGGAGGAACTGGGGAAATGGCTTTCCTCTTTTCTTCCTGGATGTAGATTTAGGACAAATGTTGTAAACTTCCTCAAGGTTTCTTTAAAGTGGAAGCAGCATACAGGGACTGACCTCTGGCTTTGCTGATGTCCAGGGCCCCCTCACCTGGTCAGTCTGCCATTATAATCACCTGCAACAGTAATAAGGCCCTTATTGCCTTTATCTACTCTGATAGTGTGGGGGAGAAGGCAAGGCATGGGCAAGTAGCTTTTGGGCAGAGAGGATGGACAGTGAGACATGTAGCCTGTGGGCCTGGGAGTGAGCTGGAGGAGGATGTGAACACTGCTGTAGCCCACTCATGTCCTCTTTGGAGCCTCTGTGTCCACTCAGGTCTGCCTTGTAGCCTCTGTGCCCACTCAGGTCTGCCTTGGAGCCTCTGTGCCCACTCAGGTCTGCCTTGGAGCCTCTGTGCCCACTCAGGTCTGCCTTGGAGCCTCTGTGCCCACTCAGATCTGCCTTGGAGCCTCTGTGTCCACTCAGGTCTGCCTTGGAGCCTCTGTGTCCACCCAGAGCAGCCCCTGTAGCACACTCTGGCCCAGGTGTCTTTTAGACCAGTCCGTCTTTGACCTGTGATTCTAGACCAATCTGTCTTTGACGTCTGAATGGTATCCCAGGAGTGAGTGCAATGTGCAGGCAGGCCACCTGCATGTCCAGTCAGATAAGCTAAGTCCTCCTGAGCATCTCCCAAAGAGAGGCCATGGCCTGTACTTGTCAGGCTCATGTTCTGTTTCCATGGGAGCATGAGGGTTGCCACCATACCAGCTACATCGACCCTTGTCCCACACTCCTTGCTCTAGCTAGATTCACTTCTAAGCACCTCCCCACCCCCAAAAGAAAACTACTGGGCTGGGCTTGTTAGATTGTTCAGTAAATAAAGGGTTTTGTTT
The DNA here is from genome assembly GCA_009823505.1 of Rhizomys pruinosus. Classification (NCBI taxonomy): domain Eukaryota; kingdom Metazoa; phylum Chordata; class Mammalia; order Rodentia; family Spalacidae; genus Rhizomys; species Rhizomys pruinosus. The sequence continues at coordinate 1,863,169 of VZQC01004139.1, read as the reverse complement.
TGTTTTGTTTTTTGGTCTTTTTGAGACAAGGTCTCCCTATAGCCCCAGCTGTCCTGGAACTCTGTAGACCAGGATGGCCTTGAACTCAAAGAGATCTGCCTGCCTCTGCCTCTCAAGTGCTAAGATCAAAGGCGTGTGCCACCACACCTGGCTGATAAAGGGTTTTGACATCAAGCTGAGGACTTGGGTTCCACATCTGGGATCCACATGGAGAGTTGTCTTCTAACCTCCAGATGCACACTGTGGGATACACATATGTGCACACACATGCACACACTTGCACATACACAAAATAATTTAGAAAATTTAAAGAAAACTACCAAAAAATGAGCATAATCGTGACCTTGCCTATTCTAGTCTTGGACTTTGCTGAGACCAAGCCAGGGATGTTTTAGCTTGTTGCCTCCCCTCCCCTTACACAAGCCTAGAGTTTAGGCACTTCCCCAAGGTGGGTGGTGTGGAGAAGGAAGGGAGCCCACTCAATGGTTCTAAGCATCTCCCTCTAATGCCTGCATCCCACTCCTTTCCAACAAGGGCCAGGGCACCAGATGGCCCGGGGGTGGTACTGTGAATTCAGCGCAGAACCCTCTGCTGTAGCCAGCAGCCTTGCCCCTTTTCCTCTGCCCCCTCCTGGCTACACTGCTGCTTGGGCCAGATAGAAGGGAGGAGCACGTGGTACAAGGACATGGGATCTGCTGTGAGCTGAACAGAACCAAAGGTGGCCTCCTCCTCACTAGGTCATGACCCCAAATAAAGGAGAAAGCAGGCCTGGGGGTGGGGAGGGGGTCTTAACCACTGTCATCTAGTCTTTGGGCAGTTGGTCTTATAGTTGCCACTTTGATACAAAACACTTTCCAGTCAATAGGGAAATGGCTTCCAAACTTCTACCAGCTCCTAGGGAGCCGGCCCTGCTGTTAGTGCATGGCCTCAGGCTGATCGTGTTCTCAGGAGACAGGACCTTGCTGGACCTGTAGGGTGGAGGCCGGAGCCACTGGGGACCTTAAGAAGAGACAACTGCCGGGCAGCGAAGACCTTTAATCCTAGCACTTGGGAGGCAGAGGCAGGTGGATCTTTGTGAGTTCAAGGCCAGCCTGGTCTACAGAGTGAGTTCCAGGACAGCTGGGACTACAGGGAGACCCTGTCTCGAAAAGAAAAAAAAAAAAAAAGAAGAGACAATGGCTGGGCCTGGTGGCTCACCCTTTAATCCAGCACTCGGGAGACAGAAGGCAGGTGGATCTCTGTGAGTTTCAAGGCCAGCTGGTCTACATAGAGAGTTCCAGGACAGCTGGGCTGCAGGGAGACCCTGTCTCGAAAAGACCAAAAAAAAAGACAACTGGCTGGAGCATGAGCTGCTTCAAGACTAAAGCATCAGGGACGGAGCGCTGCTGAGCATGAATGTAAAGGTGGCCAGAACAGAAGATGTGGAATTTTATTCCTAAAATTCATATTTTTATATCTGAAGGCAAAAGAGATAGAATGAAGACAATGGAATAATGATGGCAGAGAGGTCAGGTATGATGGCGCACTCAGAAGCAGAGGCAGGTGATCTCTGTGACTTCAAGCCAGCTTGGTCTATATGGTGAGTTCTAGGCAGCTGGAGCTATAGGGGGAG
>VZQC01004139.1:1825015-1860333 GCA_009823505.1 Rhizomys pruinosus | reverse complement strand
AAAAAAAAAAAAAAAAAAAAAAAAAAAAAAAAAAAAAGTAAACGTAGCCACACTGGGAATCAAGGTTGGGCAAAGCTAGGATGAAGCCTGATTTGGAGATGCTGAGATAAGACTTGTGGGAGATTTTCTAAGGAAGGGACATAAGGTCAAAGAGCTAGATCTAGAATCGCTGAGAAGCCATAAGCTATGGGCTTACTGAGCTCTCCAGATCAATCTAAGAGTTTAAGGTGACAATGGGAAGGCCAGATGTACATTTATTATTTTTTTCCAGATACGCATTTAAAAATACCCCTTGGTGCTGGGTGTACTGGTGTTGGGATTAAAGGCGTGGGCCACCACACCCAGCACTCAGGAGGCAGAGGCAGGTGGATCTCTGAGATTGAGGCCAACCTGGTTTACATAATGAGTTCCAGGGTAGCTATGGCTACAGGGAAACCCTATGTCAAAAAGACCATACACACACACACACACACACACACACACACACACACACACACACACAAACTACAACAACAAAAAACCCTCAGATAGAATCTTAAGGGACCCTCAAGTAGTCAAAAACAAAATTTTGATAAAGCACAAAAGTTGGATGCTCATACATCCTGAATTAACTACAAAGCTACAATAATCCAAAGAGTGTTGTATAGTCATAAAGACAGACATATAGACCAATGAGAATACATAGCCCAGAAATAAAACATATGGTGGCACATGCTTGTAATCCCAGTACTTGGGAGGTTAAGACAGGAGCAACAGAAGTTTTAAAATTGTCTGGGGTATGTAGCAAAACCTGGGAGCTAGTGAGATGATTCAGTGGGTAAAGGCACCTGCCATGAACCCTGACTTCAGTTCAGTCCCCAAGATCCACGTGGTGGAAAGACAGAACCAACTCCCACAAGTTGTTTTCTGGCATCTATCCACATACATGCTGTGGGATGTACAACCACACATATACATGTGCACACATGAAATAATTTTAAAAGTTTTTTTTTACTTTGTTATTTATTTATTATTTATTCTGCTCTTCTTGAGAGAGTTTTCCTGTAGCTCAAGCTGGTCTGGAACTCACTCTGTAGATGAGGCTGGCCTTGAGCTCACAGAGATCCACCTGCCTCTGCCTTCCAAGTGAGTTCTGGGATTAAAGATGTGTGCCACCTGCCCAGCTTACTTTGTTATTTTTATTTATGCATATGAGTGCCCATACAGGCCAGAAAAGGGCATCAGATCCTTGAAAGCAGAGGTACAGGCAGTTGTGAGCTGTCCTATATAGATGCTAGGAACTGAACTTGAATCCTCTACTAGCTATAAATGCTCTTAACATCTGCCTCTCCAGCCCCATGAAATAAACATTTTTAAATTATAGACGGGTGTGGTGGCACATGCTTTTAATCCCAGCACTGAGGAGGCAGAGGTAGGCAGATCTCTGTGAGTTCAAGGCTAGCCTGGTCTATGTAGCAAGTTCCAGGACAGCTGGGCTACAGGGAGACTCTGTCTTGAAAAGACAAAAAAGAAGATTTAGATTATAAAAAAGATTATAAAAACATTTTAAAATTATTTAAAAAACTGGGGCTGGAGAGATAGCCTAGCGGTTAAGAGCACCGACTGCTCTTGCAGAGGACCCAGGTTCAATCCCCAGCACCCACATGGTGGCTAAGAACCGTCTATAACTCCAATTCCAGGAGAACTGCAGTTCCAGGGGAATCCGAGACCCTCTTCTGACCTCCGCGGTACTGCATGACACGGGTGCACTAACCTACATGCAGATAGTACACTCATACACATACAAAAATAAATAAAATTAAAAAAATAATAATTTAAAAAACAAAACCCAAACTAGAACAACAACAACAATAATAAAAAAAAAAATGAAACAAAACTGGGCGTTGTAACACACACCTTTAATCCCAGAACTCAGGAGGTAGAGGCAGGCAGATCTCTGTGAGTTCAAGGCCAGCCTGGTCTACTGTTCAAGGCCAGCTGGGACTAAAGGGAGACCCTGCCTCAAAAATACCAAAAAAAAAACCCGGGCGTGGTGGCGCACACCTTTAATCCTAGCACTTGGGAGGCAGAGGCAGGCGGATCTTTGCGAGTTCAAAGCCAGCCTGGTCTACAGAGTGAGTTCCAGGACAGCTGGGGCTACAGGGAGACCCTGTCTTGAAAAGACCAAAAAAAAAAAAAAGAAAGAAAGAAAGAAATGACACCAAGAGACCATCAGAAAAGTTCTTGACAACTTGATGATAAAATGACACACACACACACAAAAAAAAATCAGGCAATTTTTTTCCTACTCAATATATACTATGAGAAACTTTAAGCCTGAACAAAGTTAAGAGAATCATACATGGAGCACCCACAAATCAACTACCTGTGTCTATAAGTAGCTCATGGCTGTTCTGGCTTTATCACATATCCGTTCTTCTATCTACCTGTCTGTCCCTCTGCCTGGCCATCTATCCATTCATCTAATTTCTTTGTTGAATTTCAAAGTGTGTTTCAGGGATCACTTTCACACTAACCACTTCAGCAAACATATTATTAAGTAGAATTACATATTTAAGGTTGTTTTTAGGTAAAATATATATGTAATGGCATTTACAGAGCTTAAATGCGTCATTCAGTGAGCTTTGAAGAGCTGGGTCAGGCCCACTGGGGGTTGTGGGGCGTCTGCAGTAACTGTAGGAGTCAGTTCAATGAAGACTACAAGGCAAGACTAAAGGACTTTTGAGTAGGATGAAGATACTTGGAAGCAACAAAGTACAAGAGGAGAAAGGGGTCCGAAACCAGGGGATGAGCTGTAATGAACAGGGTAATTTTAAAAAGAGAAGCTGAGGCAAGTCCAAGAAGTGCAGCCTCTCATTGAGAGACTTCGGGAGAGGGAAGAACACAGAAGATCAGCCTGGGAGGGTAAGGAGGCCATGCAGAGCAGCGTGCAAGGAGTCCAGGATGCAGAGCAGCGTGCAAGGAGTCCAGGGACTTGAAGAAGTGAGGAAGCAGATGTGTCTGGGGATCAGCAAGGTGATAGGTCTCTTTCTCCATGAGTCCTAGTCCAGGGAAGCCTTTCTGCCTTGTGGAATGGTTAGTTCTGCCTTCACAAACCCTAGCCTCAGATTTGGAGTATCCTAAGGTCTCTGGGTTGACATGAGCCTCTCCTGTGGGCTATACCTCATTGAGTCAATGCATTCTTCTCTGTTGGGCTTTGTGGTACCTGTTCTATAAGCCTGAAGTCAGACAGCTGACAGGCAGACAGACTGTTGGTGGATGTGGGACAGCAGGTGTTGGATGAGGCAGGCAATCTCTCTATTGCTATGTGAGGATCCAGGCCAGCCTGAAACTGGCCTCTCCTAGTCCAGGGATTATGGGATGTATGTGTGTGCTGTACCTCCTATTGCGATCTAACCAATGACTCACAGCCCAGAGAAGCATGGTGTCACACTGGCATGGGGTCATCCCAGGAGCCTCTGGCTTCGGTAGCAGCAGGGAAGGCTCTTTTATGAGCTGCGTCTCTGATGTTTAAACTTATACCAAAATGGAAAGCATGAATGCGGTCTCAAGCATGATGTCAGGGCTGAGTGATTCAACGCTGAATGCCTACTCCCCCAGGGAGGGCTAGAGCTCAGAGGCAAGGGGCTGCTCTCCACAGGAAGGAAGGCTAAGTGGCACACATCTGCAGCCTCCCTTTGTTGCAGGGATAGACCCCCCTAGTAGCAAGAGAACCTGTTAGTTTGGGGGCCATTAGAGCTTTCTGACAACCTTTTGACAATGAGAAAGGCTCCACTCTGGGAACATCTTGCAGGACCAAATATGTCAAGCATTGCTGGGTCCCATCTGAGGCTGACACAGGGTGCTAGGTCCCAGGCCACTAATGTCACTGTTGGGAGGGAAGATAGAACAGTCCCTGTCAGGACTGTACCTCCCACCCCCTCACTACCTCAGAGGCCAACAGGAGGAGGAACAGGGAGTGATTATGCAGACAGATTGCTCATAGCTGCTTACTCACCTTAGACTTCACAGAGCCTGCTGCTTGGTGCCCAAGCCTCTGAACTCTCGGTGCACTACTTACTTCTGTACACTGAACAGTTTGAATAAAGGAACATCTAGGAGAGACTCTTCTTCAGGAGAAAGTCTTCTCAGCTACAGTGCCTACAGGACTATGCCTTTGCAAATTCCTAGCATGCTCCTGCTGAGGTGGCAAAACCCCTGTGGAAAGTCACATTTTTATAGTCTCTGCTTCTCCTCTCCCAAGCCAACTCCACCCTGCGTACCACACGGAGCCTTCCTTACTGCTTACCCAGGCCCCACTGGATTAGGGTGCAGGGAATCCATGGAGGTCCCTGGCAACCTTCTGAGATGGTACGATGGGCTTCCTTACTGGCAAGAAGAGTCAGCTTGATAAAAGCTAGTGTCTGACAGAGCCATCTACTTTAGGGTAACCCAAGAAGGTACCTCCAGCTCTATGTCTGGCTCCTGGAACATGAGGCATGAGACCTGCACATCTGGGCGAGTACCATGTCAGGACAGCAAGACCCTAAGGGTTTCCCATGACACTAGTAGAAGGTTAGTCCCTCTAATTCTGGTGGGCATCTTAAAAAGTACCTAAGAGGGCATGGAGAGATGGCCTAGCGGTTAAGAGCACCGACTGCTCTTGCAGAGGACCCAGGTTCGATCCCCAGCACCCACATGGCGGCCGAGAACCGTCTGAAGCTCCAATTCCAGGAGAACTCCAGTTCCGGGGGTATCCGACACCCTCTTCTGACCTCCGTGGCATTGCACGACACAGGTGCACAAACCTGCATGCAGACAGTACATTCATACACATACAGAAATAAATAAAATTAAAAAAAAAAAAAAAGTACCTAAGAGCCCCAGGGTCCTCCTGGACTCAGCTTCCTGATAGAGAGCCATTGCTATGTGTAGCTAAGAAAGGCTGGAACTGCTACTGGTCTTGAGCCAGTCACAGAACCGGCCCTATGGGTAGGGGTGCACAGCCACCATCTCTTTCTCTAGTCTCACAGCACGGGCATGGTAGGGACCGTGGAGTAGGGAGAAGAGGCTAAAATACGTCTCTTCCAGCAAATTACTGGGGGCCTATAACAGAGGCAGAAGCAGAAGTCTTAGGTTCAGGGAACTTCCTCTGTTAGGGTCCTCAGGAGGTTTCATGTATCAGGTCTATCTTCCTAAGTCTGAGCCTGGGAGGAGTTGGGGGAGGACACGGTCAAGGCTCCTCACTGCCGTCTGGAAGAGTTTGGATAGAAATAGCTGTGCCCATCTGGGAGATGAATCACTGAGGGGTGTTTCAGCCATTTTTTGAAGAGCTTCTATTTTAGGTGAGATGCCTGTGGCATAGCCTGGATGATAGGGGCTTGGTAAAGAAAGGTGTTGGTGATGAGTACAGGAGTTTTACCATGTGTCTTTGTTTAGCCCAGTACAGACATGGCAGGGTCGCCCTGAAGTCCCAAGATAGGGAACTTACCTTCCAGATCCCAAGAAGTCGTACTTCAGGACATGCTATAGCCCATAGGTCCATGACAGGAATGGGGCCTTGAGTATGGGCAAGGCATCTACAACAGGAGATGATTTGGTGGCTGCCACCCTGGACCAGAGTATGGGCCTTCCATCAGGAAGCACACCCCTCCTAGCTTCCCTCTCAAGACAGGCAGAGGCAGCCTGTACCTGGGGACTCCCACTTACTGAGAGTAAGCCCCTCCCCACCTAGAATGAATTTTCTAGAGGGAGGTGTATCAGGGACTGAAAATTTTTTTTCTGTGGCTTACTCTGTCCCAATATAGACAGTTTCCTTGGATCTGCAGATATACAGGGGTGGGTTACAGTTCCCGACTAGGGATAGACTTCCTGCCTCACTGTCTCAGCATCTCTGTTTCTAGAGTTTCTAGAGCTGAACTTGGTCTTTTGGGGAGAAGGGGTATTCTAGGGTCTGCAGGCATGATTTCCAGACCCCTAACTTGGCCTACATAAAGCTGAGTGGCCTTCAGAAGACGAATGCATTGGGCTCCAGGCTGCCCAGGCTGGGGATCAGGGGTTGAGTAGATGTTGGAGCTGCTCTTGCCAAAGCAATTCTTGGTAGCCAGGTGACCACAAGAGCACGTTGCTAAATCACTCTGCCTTGGTGTCCTCCACTGAGAGGACAAAATACTTGTGAGCATGTGCTCTGTGATGCCTGACATAGGGGAGTACACACAGAAATGCAGCGTTCTCTCCAGCCTTGAGTGCTACCTCTTGAAAGTCCATTAAGTGGGATGCCTGAGCTAGGCTCTCCACCTTATATGTCACCCATAGCAGCCCTGAGGCCTCGTGAGTTCTGAGGATCACTTGGCAGAGCAGGAATGAAACAGCCAAGGGAAGATGACAGTAAAAAGACCAGACATAGGGGAGGTTGGGATGACTCACGGTGAAGTTTCCCCAGTGTGTCAGGAGAGTACTTAGAGGTGTTTGAGTCTGCATATGATATACTATGATGTATAAGTACTTTTATTTGGGGGGGAAAACCTGTAGTATTGACTTATGTGACTACAAGTCCAAGGGTAGACTTAAGGCAAAGCCAGGTCCAGGGAGATAAAAGGTGTTGTCAGAACTACTCCTGCTTTTCTCGGTTCCACTAGCTGTTTATTGACTTCATTCTTATGTCTCTCTGCATGCTCTGGCCACTACCAGGACACATACTTCTGGCTAGTGATCTGAAAGGAAAAGGTGTCTCTGTTCTGTTATTCGTTTAGCACATAGATGACTTGAAGGACTCTGATTGGCCCTGTGGCAAGGTTGCATGTCCATCCCTGTATAGGTTCAGGGAAAGTATATGTTAATTATATGAACATCAGCATGTGCCTTGTTTGTCTTAGAGATATCACCTTTTCTTTAGGAATCTGTTGTCTTGGGGCTGGAGGTGTCTAGGTGCTTGTTTAGGATGCACTGGGTTCAATCGTTGACATCATAAAACAAACAACAGCATGACCCTAAAATTCATCTTCCTTAAGGAAAAATAAAATCTGTCAGGCAGATCTCATTACTGCTTCTTGCTCCGCTCCAGAGATTTTCCTTATAGATCTTGTTTCTTCAGTGAGTCTCTAAGGTCTTCCAGGACAGGAATTAGGGTTTCTTTACATTCCTTATGCCCTGCTCTCTCACCTAAGACTACCTACTCATGTGTGTGTATGTGTGTGTGTGTACAGGTACATATGTGTGCATGTGGAGACCAGATGATAACCTTGGGTATCCTTCCTCAGGCACCATCCACTTTTTTTTTTTTTTGTTTTTTTTTAGTCTGGAACATGTTCTCAATGGTTTTACTAGTTTCTCTGGTGATCACTCTGACTCTTGGGTGGCATTGGCCAGAAGAGGGCAGCAGGGGGACACAGAACCTGAGGTATACCACTGGGCAGCAGTATGGCTTGGTGCTACAGTGGATTGGGGAATGTGGGACTACCTCCACTCACCTGTGCTCCTGGTAGCAACATAAGGGTAGGGGAGTGCCATCTGCCTTCGTCCTGCCCCCTGGCAGCCCAGAGACCCACTAAAGAAGGGGTTGGTATCTTTGCTTGTGCTAGAAACCAACCCTGACTGCTGGGCCCTGCACCAACCTGAGCATCATGACTCTGGTCACACTGCTGACTGTGTTGCTTCTTTCCTCAGGTGAAAGAGTGGCTCTGTCTGAACTGTCAGATGCAGAGGGCTCTGGGAATGGACATGACCACAGCGCCTCGTTCCAAGAGCCAGCAGCAGCTACACTCCCCAGCTCTGTCTCCTGCCCACTCCCCAGCCAAACAGCCTCTGGGGAAGCCAGAGCAAGAGAGACCTCGGGGCACAGGGGGTCCACAGCCTGGTCCCCGCCAGGCTGAGACAGCCAGGGCCACCTCAGTACCTGGGCCCACCCAGGCAACTGCCCCTCCTGAGGTGGGGAGGGTGTCTCCTCAACCCCCTCTCTCCACCAAGCCTTCCACAGCTGAGCCCAGGCCACCTGCAGGAGAGGCCCAGGGTAAAAGTGCCACCGCAGTGCCCTCTGGGCTTGGTGCTGGTGAACAGATCCAGGAGGGTCTCACTGGGAAGCTCTTCGGTCTCGGCGCGTCACTGCTAACCCAGGCAAGCACCCTCATGTCTGTGCAGCCTGAGGCTGAACTGCAGGGCCAGCCTTCCCCCAGCAAGGGGCCACCCAAGATTGTCTTCAGTGATGCCAGCAAGGAGGCCAGCCCAAGACCCCCAGGCTCAGGGCCAGGCTCAGGGCCAACACCTGGAGCCAAAACTGAGCCTGGGGCCCTAGGAAAACCTGGAGCAACAGCCAGTCCAAAGCATGGCAGAGCAGAACATCAGGCAGCATCCAAGGCTGCTGCCAAGCCAAAGACCACGCCGAAGGCAAGGGCTACCTGCCCACTGTGCCAAGCCGAGCTCAATGTGGGTAGCAAGGGCCCAGCCAACTATAACACCTGCACTACCTGCAAGCTCCGGGTGTGCAACCTATGTGGCTTCAATCCAACGCCCCATCTGGTAGAGGTAAGAGAGCAGAGCCAAGCATGTTCCCTTAAACTTTGGTGAGGGACCAAGGCCTAGAGAGTATTGGTAGGGGGAGGGGCAGGAGAGCAAGAAGAGGCGCAGAGAGCTGGATATGCAGTCGCTGGTGGGCTGCCCCTAACAGCCAGTGCCGCAGAGGTGGCTACAGTTCCTTTTTGTTCTTGCCTCGGGACCCAATCCTTCCACTCAGAGAACTAACTATCATAGTAGGTGGAAATAATGTTGTCTACAGCCTTTTACTGTCAGACCAATGTCCTGAGGCTGGGTCTAGGCTTGGGACACCCATTTCCAGCTAAGTGAGCATGTCCCTGAGGAAAGATGCTAACTTCCCTGTATAAGCAGGAAGATCCTGAGGTCCCAGCCTATTCTGGATCTGTGAGCCTCAACAAAGGAAGACAGTTGAAGGGCTTTGAGACTAAAGACTTTTCTCAGTGAAGTAGACTATGTCCCACTGCCCAGGCTCCATGCCAGCTAGCAGAAATCCACACTCAGTCCCCTCCCCTGAGGTCATGGGTGTGGATGGTTAATTGTCAAAGTCCTAACCTTGGTCTACATATCTCCCCCAGATAGGCCAGATTTCTTTTAGAGACTACTTTGTGAAGGTGCTTAAAGATGTTCTTCTTACCTGTAGGAAAGTTTGAGGGTGAGCGAAAGTGAAAGCCATTCTCTCCATTGTCCCTGGTCCAGGAAAGGGTACTAGCACTGGGCAGAGCCAAGTAGAAGCCAAAAACAGACCTGCTGTTAGGCCGAGTTCTTGTCAAGCTTGAAGTCCAGCCTAAAAGGCCTGAAAGCCAAAAGTACCGAGGAAGAGCTGGACCGTCCTGAACCTTGTGGCTGTGCTTGCTCCTGCCCTAATACTTACTCTCCCTTGCCCAGGACCACCATATAAATCTCACCACGGCTGTCTTTAGAATGGCTGATGAGGCATGTCCTCTGGGGTTTGGCTCACGTTGCTAGGTTTTGTCAGGAGATGATGGGGCCAAAGATTCTGCCTCTTCCTGTTGGGAGAGCTGCACAAGCCACTGGTGCTCTTTAGCTGGGTCATTCATGGCTGATTGTGGGGCAGGGAGCACAAGCCATAACGTGTCCAGGGCAGGAAAGGAAAGATGGTATGGAGTCGCTGTTGTTTCTTTGCCGTCTTGTTCTGACTTCCTTGGGCTGGGCCTCAAGAGCCTCATGGGAGTTACCCTACTGTGACTAAGAAGACTACTGCTGGACCACACCACAGGCCATGTCTGCCAGCATAGGGGGAGGGGCTGTCCTGAGAGAAATGAGTGATTCTGTGGGATACACACGAAGGCCTCCAGGACAACAGCACCACTCTCCAGGCTGTAGGCTCAGTGGCTCACTTGCCAACATCTGGCCTGGCCAGCAGTAGGGGGAAGTATGTATCAAGGAGGCCCCCTGGAGGCTGCTCTGCCTAGATGCCTCTAGATTTAAACTTACTGCCTGTCAGATGAGGTGCTTTGACTGTGAGGCCTGGTAGACTCCTGAGCTAGTCTGGCTTGAATGACCCTTGTCCCCAAAAGACGTCTCAGCCCACTTTTCTCACTAAGCAGGATGTGCACAGGTAGGAGGGCAACTGTCTGTTGAGGAGCATAAATATTCCTGACAGTTCCTTTTGGCTGCCTCTGGGGTAGGCCACAGGAAGTGCTGGATCAGCTCAAGCAAAAGTGTTCTAGTCACATTGTGTCTCTTGAGATAAGACATCTAAATTCTGGTCTAGGCTTCTCTTTATCTGCTTGGTTCAGGTTTTCCTGGACCCTGGACCTTCTGCCTCTCAGCTGACATTATCCCTCCCCTTCCCTGCTGTCTCATGTCTTTCCTCAGAGCTACCTTCTTGGCCAATGCAGTCCTCGCCTTTACAGTCCATCTGATATGTTCTATATGTCTGAAAGCATAGCTGATAGAATACTGGACCTAGTTCCTGCCAAAGTCAGGCTGTCTTCCTCTGCCTGCTGCTCCTAGCAGTAGTCAGAGGACAGTACAGCCCCTCTTACCTCTTTCTTTCAGTTGCTCTTATTTTTTTTGGATTTTTGAGACAGGGTCTCCCTTTAGTCTCAGCTGTCCTGGAGCTCACTCTGTAGACCAGGCTGGCCTTGAACTCACTCTGTAGACCAGGCTGGCCTTGAACTCACAGAGATCTGCCTGCCTCTACCTCCCGAGTGCTGGGATTAAAGGCATGCACCACCATGCCCGGCTTAAAGAGGGTTCTTAGCCGCCATGTGGGTGCTAGGAATTGAACCCAGGTCCTCTGCAAGAGCAGTTGGTGCTCTTAACCGCTGAGCCATCTCTCCAGCCCCTCAATCGCTCTTTCTTTTCCTCTTTTTTTTTTTTTTTTTGGTCTTTTCGAAACAGGGTCTCCCTGTAGTACCAGCTGTCCTGGAACTCACTCTGTAGAACAGGCTGGCCTTGAACTCACAAAGATCCGCCTGCCTCTGCCTCCCGAGTGCTAGGATTAAAGGTGTGCGCCACCACGCCCGGCCTCAGTCGCTTTTTCTATTGATACTGCTGTCCTCAGAAGGTCTGTGGCTGCTCTGGGGAAGATTTATGGACTGACAGCCATAAGGCCTCTCCCTGTGGATCCTGCTATGGGGAGATGCAAGCCAGCAGCCCAGAGTCACCCTCAACTCCTCTCACCTCGGCATCTACTCCGTAGACCAAGCGTTGATGCTTCCTCTTCCTTCTGTCACAAGAATCTGGCCTCTGTTTTCCACCCTGTGGCCATAACCCTAGACTTCTCTTCCTGGTCCTCCCATCCACAAAATGTCCACAGATTCATCAAAACTTCATGCCGGTTCACTGTAAACTAGCCCATGGACCTTTTTTTATCTCACGTCAGTGAACGGTCACTTTGCATTCTGTACAGTTGTGCTTCCCTGTGACCCACATTGTACCTTCTCCATTAGAGGCTTCTGATTTCTCACCAGGTACTAGGAGACTCACCCGCCCTTGCCTTCGGAGTGAGATGCAGAGCCAGCACACTTGTTCTTGTCCAGGTTCCAGGGGCCGATCTGCTGGCCCACCTCTTCTCACACCTTGCTTGATGAGGCCAGCTGCTGGCTCAGAGGGACTGAACTGTGTCTCTCTGCCCCGTATGAGGCAGACACCAATGTCCATGTGGAGGGATGGACAGACTCACAGCTCCCCATATGCCCAGTGGACCTGTTGGGGCTTTACCTGAGGCAAGACATAGCTGCCTGGACCAATAGATTGGCCATCTTTCTCAACATCTGTGGTTATAAAAATCTTTTTCCTTTTTATATGGAGATTCCAGACCATCACAGGAGAGGCACTAAAATTGGACCCATTTTTCCTTGAAACTTTCTCTGAAAAAAATAACCAGCCGGGCGTGGTGGTGCATGCCTTTAATCTCAGCACTTGGGAAACAGAGGCAGGCAGATCTCTGTGAGTTCAGGGCCAGTCTGGTCTATATAGTGAGTTCCAGGACAACTGGAGCTACAGAGAGACCCTGTCTCGAAAAGACCAAAAAAAAAAAAATAATAATAATAACCATAGTGCTATTTAGTGAGTCATTCCATAATTAAGAGTGCTGATTCCAACTTTTTTTAACCTACTTATCTTTTTGAAAGATAATAGTACCTTCTGGCTTATTTTTTAATTGACTTTAAGTTCAATAGTATGAAGAAATTAGTGGAATTGTTACAGTAGTATCACCAGTTTATCTTATTATCATTGCCAAAATTTCAGCTGTGCCTTTGAGAGGCCAGGCTTCCTTATACAAAGGGTCTTATACCTGTGATATGTGGGGCTGGGCTGGGCTTTATGGGCAGACATCAGGTACAGGTACAGAGCAGGCATCAAGTTCCAGCCAACAGCAGCCTCTCTTCCTGATTTGTCTTAGACTGGAGCAGTGATCTCAGCCTTGTCTTCCCACATGCAGAATGCGGACAGTAATTCTCCTCCTAGGTATCCATCTGAGCTGCTGCACCTCAGATAGAAGCCCTCATAGTGGTCGGTTCCCAAGCTGGGAGACTGGAACCAAGCTTACTAAAAGAAAGTGCCAGTGAGGGAAAGTCCCCCGCACAAGCCCTTCAACATCTGGATGTCAGTACACATTGTAGTCAGTCCAGGCTCGTGGACTCCTGAGGACCACCCTATAGGGAGTGAACACATTTAGACATTTAGGGCTGAGGCTGGAGGGCAGCACATCCAGGCCACAAGGGAACAATGGGGACCCCTGGTAAGAGTCTCATTATGGGAGGCAGAGATCCAGAAAGGAAGAGCGTAGGCATATCCAGGGACAGTGGATGGGAAGGATGTCACACAATTAGGAGAGAACCAGCAGTCCGGGCCTGGCCAGGCCTATGACCAGTCTTTATCTCTAGGTATCCTTTTAAACTCTGGGGTTCTTTTTGGGGAGGGGTTGGTAGTCTTACTATTGTGCAGAGTGCAAGGTGATAGCTTGAACCACTGAGCACATCGACATGAGAAGCAGGTGGGATATGCTATTTTGGATGCTTGTGCAGAGTGCAAGGTGATAGCTTGAACCACTGAGCACATCTACATCTCACCTTGAGATAATAATTGTTCTTGGAAGATTTGTATCTTCCTTTAGAAGTTGTTCTAGCCAGGCATTGTGGTGTACCTTTGGTCCTAGTACTCAGGAGACAGAGGCAGGCAGATTTCTGTGAGTTCAAGGACACCCTGTTCTACAGAGCAAGTTTCAGGACAGTCAGAGCTACAGGGAGACCCTGTCTCAAAAAGACAAAAAGAAAGAAAGACAGTCAGAACTACAGGGAGACCCTGTTTCAAAAAGACAGACAGACAGACAGACAGACAGAAAGAAAGAAAGAAAGAAAGAAAGAAAGTTAATTGTTCTAGTTTGCTTCTCTATTGTGACAAAACACTCTGACCAATACCAACTTGGGGAGAAAAGGGTTTATTCATCTTACATCTCCTAGGTCACAGATCATCACTCAGGGCAGGAACCTGGAAGCAGGAGCTGAAGCACAGGCCATGGAGGAACGCTGCTTCCTGGTTTGGTTCCCTGACCCATCTGCAGCCCACTTTCTTGTACAATACACAACAACCTGCCCAGGGGTGGCATTCCCCACAGTGGGCTGAGCTCTCCCACTTCACTTGACAATCAAGAAATTACCCCACTGGGTGTGGTGGCACATGCCTTTAATCCCAGCACTCAGGAAGCAAAGACAGGCAGATCTCTGCTACAGGGAGATTGTGTCTCAAAAAAGAAAAAAAAAAAAATACCCCACAGACATGACCACAGGCCAGTCCAATGGAGACAGTTCCCCAACTGAGGCTCCCTCACCCCAGGTGTGTCAAGCTGACACTAAAGCTGCCCAGCACAGATGATCAGAGTCCATTCCCTGGCCACTTACCAAAGGAGCCAAGTGAAAGAGAAATAGGCAGTCATACCTCTAGGGCTGGGGCTGGTGAGGCATAGTGAGGGAGACTGTGAGGGAAAGTACAACGGATGGATGAAGTGAAGAAATAAAGACTAAAATGAGGGAGTGAATGAACAAGAGTGAAGGAACAAGTGAAAGATCAGGGAGAGATGAGAATAGACTGAATAAATTAACTGGGATCTCGGCAACTGTGTGCCAGCCCCTAGACACATATGTTCAATGTGGCCTATCTTCCACCCATTCCCAGACCCCAGAAAATGTGGGCTTCGGCGGGATGTCCTCTGGCTCTATCCCTCCCAGCCCTGATGCCCTGTACACTTTTCCTCCCACTCCCAGTGGGCTAGGGAAGGGCCTCCCGCAGCCAGGTCAAGTATTTATTTTTAGCTGTGAAGACACACCACCTCTTGCCCACCCACCCTTTCTCACTGCTTCCTAGAGCAGAGCCAAGAGCAAGACAGCCACCAGTGAGCCTTTCTGTAAGCTGGCTACTTCCATGAATAAACCTAGGAAGGAGCAAGGCCCTAGAGAGCGTGTGACCACAGGTTCCATGCCCTACCCTGGGGTGTGCTCATAGGCTTACGTAAGCAAGCCTCTGCTGGGGCTGATGTGGAACACTGGGTTTGCCTCCTTCATTCATATCCCTTCCAAGGTCCCCTTGCTTTGTTTAGACTGTCACTTCTGGGGTGGGTTCTGCAAGCCAAAGGTGAAGTCAGGGGTTTGTCAAACTACCAAGGTAGCCAGGGAAGATGATTCAACTGCGAGAGGTTACCCTAGGATGAATATGTACAAGGACCCAAAGTGGAGTTAGGGCTGGATTGATCTGTGTAAACCCACCTTGCTGACCCTAGGACCAGGGAAGGGGCTATTTACCCCCCTTTCTGTCTATCTAGGGCTGGGGCTTAGCCTATCCAGATCTCTCCTTAGGCACTTCAAGGATAGATCCTGCCAGGCCAAGTAAACTTAAGACCCAGTTAGTGGCCAGCACTTACTGATTCACATGAATTTGGAGGTGGAGGGGGCTCTTTGAACACCACATAAGGTGCCAGGAAGTCAGAATGGTACTAATGTTGGGCCTTGCAAGGAGCAGATCGAATCTATACAAGCGCTCTGACCTCGTTCCTCTCTCCAGGATTTGTACACTGGATTGGGCATGAGGTAAACTGGATGCACTGTGAATACATGCCTGTGGAACAGGCCTACTCCCTGACACACACCAAAACCTGGCATCCCACACAGACAGGCCTAGACTGGAGCTTGGGGCAGAGGTTGGAACCTAGCTCTGTGTGCAGCACACCAGTACAGAATCATTGATGTGGTACCTGCCATTGTGACTTGAGCATGCCAGAGTGAGGGCAGCGTCCTGGGGACCAGGCTTCCAAGGCTTTGTCCTGTAGGCCACAGTCTGTCTTAGGCTTAGAGACAATGTGTGAAGTAGGTCTGCTGAGACTGTTGGCCTGTGTGGGGCGGCAAGAGCCAAGGGCCACCTCCTTTTCCTGTATCCTGGCTCTGTGACCTTGTAGTTTTCATAATGGCCCTTTCTCATGGCACAGCTGCTGGTAGAGCCCAAGTTTCTAGGCACCCAGGATGAGCAGCAGCAGTAAAGGTCTGCCAATCTTCTGTACCCTAGGGGCGAAGGCAGACTGAGCAGTCAGAGGGCTGTGCTGCAGCCCCCATTCCTTTTTACTCCATGCAGTCACGTCAGGCTGACCAATCCTGATCACAGGAGGCATATCCTGTCAGTCTCGGACCTGCCGCAGGAATCACCTACTCGAAGACCAGGGATTCCTCAGCCCCACAGTGCAGCCAGCTGGGATTTGAGGAATTATGCTCTGCTGCGTCGGCAGCTTGGCTGTTGATGCCTGTCATACAATGGTCTGTAGGGCTATGTGTTCCAGGAAAGCTATATGCCGAGAGCAGTTACTTTACTCATTGTAGTGACCAAATGCCTGGAAGTGACTTAAAGGAGGAGGGCCTTTATTTTGGCTCATAGTTTAGAGGGGATAGTCAGTCCGTCATGGCACGTAAGCTGTAGTACATTGGACAACTCTGTTTATGGCACTAGAAACTTGTAGCACAGCTTATTTATATCTTGATACATCAGGAAGCAAAGAACTTGAGCTTGGAACAAAAAGTAAGTGTCACCTTCAAGATCTACCCTATTAGGACCCATGTCCAAAATGTTCTTTTTTCTTTCTCTTTCTTTCTTTTTTTTTTTTTTGAGACAGGGTCTCCCTGTAGCTAAGCTGTCCTGGAACTCACTCTGTAGACCAGGCTGGCCTTGAACTCACAGAGATCCACCTGCCTCTGCCTCCCAAGTGTTGGGATTAAAGGTGTGCGCCACCATGCCTGGCTTAAAGGTAGTTCTTAGCCGCCATGTTGGGCCTGGGAATCGAACCCAGGTTCTCTGTAAGAGCAGTTGGCGCTCTTAACCACTGAGCCATCTCTCCAGCTCCCCAAAATGTTCTACAACCTCCCAAAACTGTGCCACCAGCTAGTGATCATGTGTTCAAATATCTGAGCCTATGGGGAAAATTTCACATTTAAATCATAACATTGTTGGTCCTTGTTTGTCTGTCCTCACCATGACTGTCTTCAACCTTCAACTTGATCCTGAAACAGTGAGTGATTTTGAGAGTGGTGAGTGATGATCAAGAATTGATCCCAGGACTTGGAGAGATGGCTCAACAGTTAAGAACACTGGCTGCTCCTGCAGAGGACCCTGGTTCAGATCCCAGCACCTACATGTTGGCTAACGATCATCTGTAACTACAGTTCCAGGGGATCTGATGCCCACTTCTGACCTCCATGGGCACTGCATGACATGGATGCTCGTACATATATGTAGATAATACATACACTCATACACATAAAATAAAAATAATAAAACTTTTTTTGGTCTTTTTGAGACAGGGTCTCCCTATAGCCCCAGCTGTCCTGGAACTCACTCTGTAGACCAGGCTGGCCTTGAACTCACAAAGATCTGCCTGCCTCTGCCTCCCAAGTGCTAGGATTAAAGGCGTGCGCCACCATGCCTGGCCATAAAATATTTTTAAGCCAGGTGTGGTGGTGTACACTTTTAATCCCAGCACTTGGGAGGCAGAGCCAGGTGGAGCTTTGTGAGTTCAAGGCCAGCCTGGTCTACATAGTGAGTTCCAGGCCAGTTAGGGCTGCAAGAACACCCTGTCTCCAAAAGACCAAAATAATAACAAAATATTTTTTAATCTTATTTATTTTTTTGTGTATGAATGTACTGTCTTCATGTAGGTTTGTGCACCCATGTTGTGCAATGCCCGGGAGGTCAAAAGAGGGTGTCGGATTCACCTGGAACTGGAGTTAAAGTCGGTTCTCAGCTGTCATGTGGGTCCTGGGTAATCCTCTGCAAGAGTGGTTGGCACTCTTAACTGCTAGGCCATCTCTCCAGCCCCCAATAAAAAAATTTTTTAAATTGATCCCAGCTGGGTGTGGTGGTATATGCCTTTAATCCCAACACACAAGAGGCAGAGGCAGACAGATCCCTATGAAATCAAGGCCAGCATGGTCTACATAGCAAGTTCTAGGCCAGCTGAGACTACAGGGAGATCCTGTCTTGAAAATAATAAAATAAATAATTAAAATAAAATAAAAATTTTTTAAAGAATTGATCCCACTCAAGCTCTGGAAAAAGCAGGGCTCTTGACCCAAGGGCCACCATGTACAGTTCTCCATCAGAGAATAGTGCAGAGTCTTTTCCCTGGGGTTTTTTGCTAGACAAGGAGACTTGGGCTAGGGGTGTCAGTTAAGAGGACTCCCATCTCTGACTCCAAACAGGCTTTACCAAGATAGCCTTTCTTTTTTTTTTTTTTTTTTTTTTTTTTTTTTTTTTTGGTCTTGGTTCAGAGACAAGGTCTCTCCTGATAGCTCCAGCTGTCCTGAAAGTCGCTCTGTAGACCAGGCTGGCCTTGAACTCACAAAGATCCGCCTGCCTCTGCCTCCCAAGTGCTAGGATTAAAGGCGTGCGCCACCACACCCGGCCCCAAGATAGCCTTTCTTGGCCCCAGGAGTCTACCCCTACCTCACCTAGCCCTTATTTGGGGAGGGGACTTGCAGGATGGTGTCAATCCGTAGAGCTAGGAGGCAGGGAAGAGCTGTGCCTTCAGAATATGTTCCCTTGGTGTCTGAGTCCATTCATATTCTGCTGGGTCTCGACCTCTGGGCCCTATGCAGGCCTTGAGTTTCAGTTGTCTTTGTGGTTGGGGCCCTTGTACTTGGTCACAAAACTTTGTATTGTTTATGGTTTCTCCTTCCCCTTCATTTTCCTCCTTTGGTCCAGTAAAAAGTTCTTTATGTGTTGAGAAAAGCAACCTTTTTTTCAGTTTGTAATTTGCATTTTGACTCTATATATGTCCCTGTAAAGTATATAATTTGGGGCAATATAGCTATCAGTCTTCTTCTTATGCTTTTGGTTTCATGCTTTGAAAGACTTTCCTGGGCTAGGGGTACAGCTCAGTGGTAGAGTACTTGCCTAAACTGTGCAAAAGCTCTTGGGCTCAATCTGCCAAAAGGAAAACAAGAGAGAGTTTTTTTCTTCCCTAAGGTTATGGTAAGTCATGGAAATATTCTAGGTGTCTTTGTGATTTTCATCTGTCTACCTCCTGTTTCCTTGCAGAAAACAGAGTGGCTATGTCTGAACTGCCAAACCAAGCGGCTGTTGGAAGGTGGCCTGGGCGAGCCAACCCCCCTGCCGATACCCCCTTCACAGCAGCCCCCTGCAGGAGCCCCTCACCACGCAGCTGGAGCAGCCCCACAGAAGCAGAAAGGGCCACAGGCGCTGGGTCAGCCATCAGGCCCCCTGCCTGCCAAGGCTAGCCCCCTGCCCACCAAGGCTAGCCCCCAGGCCAAGCCCCCCAGGGCTTCTGAACCCAACAAGATCTCCAGCAGTGCCCAGGAAAAGAAAGCGGGTGTCCCTACTAAAGCTGAGCCTGTGCCAAAGCCACCTCCAGAGACTACTGTGCCTGCTGGGACTCCTAAAGCAAAAAGTGGGGTGAGAAGGCCCGAACTTGCCACCCCAATCACCAAGCCTGTTCCAGAAGCTCCCAAGAGTGGAGAAGCAGAGGTTAGTTCTGTCTCATTTCCAAAGACCCTAGCTTTTGGATGGGATAGTCTAAGGAAGGACCTGCCTCTACAGGTCTGAGGACGTAAGCCTGTGGTCCACTGGGGACACAGAGATGCCCCAGCAGAAGGAAAGTCTAGATTTCTTGGCCACGTCTAGAAACTGAAATTGAGTCCTGCCCTGTGTCTAGCACCTTGTTGGATGCTTTCCCGGGTTTCACCCGGTTTGCTCTAGTAAAGTTTCTCTTTGAAGATCTAGGGCTGCTTGGAGCGTGCCCTGGGACTTATGTTATTCAAGGCCAGAGAGATAGGGTGGGGAGTGGTATATAAGCCCTTGGGAAGTAAAGGGACCCTTCCTTAGGGGCCTGGGATTGACAGTGAAGGCCAGAAGTCAGCATCTGCTTCTCACTCTACTGCAGGAACCAATCAGCAAGCCTTATGCTCCAGACCTGTCTCGAAGCCCACAGAGCCTCAGCGACACAGGCTATTCCTCTGATGGTATCTCCAGTTCTCAGAGTGAAATCACAGGTGTTGTGCAGCAAGAGGTGGAGCAACTTGACAATGCAGGGGTGACAGGACCTCGCCCACCCAGTCCCTCAGAACTCCACAAAGTGGGGAGTAGTATGCGGCCTTTACTAGAAGCCCAGGCTGTGGCCCCCAGTGGTGACCGGAGCAAGCCATCCCGCAGCAGTGCTGCTGAGGACCAGAAACGGCGACCCCACTCTTTGTCCATCATGCCTGAGGCCTTCGACTCTGATGAGGAGCTAGGGGATATCCTGGAGGAAGACGAAGACTCCTTGGGGTGGGGGCACCAGAGGGAACAGCGGGACACGGCCGAGTCCTCAGATGACTTTGGAAGCCGGCTGAGGCATGACTATGTAGAAGACAGCAGTGAGGGGGGACTGTCCCCCCTTCCACCCCAGCCCCCAGCCCGGGCAGATATGACCGATGAAGAGTTCATGCGACGGCAGATCTTAGAGATGAGTGCTGAGGAGGACAATCTAGAGGACGACGATGGTGCCATCTCTGGGCGAGGCCTGGCCAAACATGGCAGCCAGAAGGGCAGTACCAGGCCCAGGCCTGAACCTAGCCAAGAGCCAACAGCACTGCCCAAGAGGCGCCTACCTCACAATGCCACCACAGGCTATGAGGAACTCCTCTCCGAGGGAGGCCCAGCCGAGGCCACTGAGAGTACGGGGGCCTTGCAAGGTGGGCTCCGCCGCTTTAAGACCATCGAGCTCAACAGCACAGGTAGCTATGGCCATGAGCTAGATCTGGGCCAAGGTCCTGACTCCAGCCTGGACCGAGAGCCTGAGCTGGAGATGGAAAGCCTGACAGGCTCACCTGAGGACCGTTCCCGTGGGGAGCACTCCTCTACCCTACCTGCTTCCACTCCTAGCTATACATCAGGCACCTCACCCACCTCCTTGTCTTCACTAGAGGAGGACAGTGACAGTAGCCCCAGCCGCAGGCAGCGGCTAGAAGAAGCAAAGCAACAGCGCAAGGCCCGGCACCGGTCCCATGGGCCCCTGCTGCCCACTATAGAGGACTCTTCAGAGGAGGAAGAGCTGCGGGAGGAGGAAGAACTGCTGCGTGAACAGGAGAAGATGAGGGAGGTGGAGCAGCAGCGCATCCGCAGCACAGCCCGCAAGACCCGGCGTGACAAGGAGGAACTTAGGGCTCAGCGGAGACGTGAGCGCTCCAAGACACCGCCTAGTAACCTGTCACCCATCGAAGATGCATCCCCAACAGAGGAGCTGAGGCAGGCCGCAGAGATGGAGGAGCTACATCGCTCCTCCTGCTCAGAGTACTCCCCCTCCCCCTCCCTTGACTCAGAGGCTGAAGCCATGGATGGCGGCCCCTCCAGGCTGTACAAATCAGGCAGTGAATATAACCTGCCCACCTTCATGTCCCTGTATTCACCAACTGAGACACCCTCAGGAAGTTCCACCACTCCCAGCTCTGGGCGGCCCCTTAAGAGTGCTGAGGAGGCCTATGAAGAGATGATGAGAAAGGCCGAGATGCTCCAGCGGCAGCAGGGACAGGTGACAGGGCCCCGAGGGCCCCATGGCTCCTCTCAGCCCACGGGCCTGCGGGACCAGGGCTCCTTTGACTATCCAGACCCCCCAGACCATGACTATGGCAGGGCTTCTCAGCCTGGTGCGCAAGGCACACCTGCAGGCCTGGGAGCAAATGTATATGAAGAGATCCTTCAGACATCACAGAGCATAGCCCGCATGCGGCAGACCTGTACGCGGGACCTGGCCTTTACTGAGGACAAAAAGAAGGAGAAGCAGTTTCTGAATGCTGAGAGTGCATACATGGACCCAATGAAGCAAAATGGTGGCCCACTGACCCCTGGTACCAGTCCTACCCAACTTGCTGCTCCTGTGTCTTTTTCTACCACCACCTCCTCTGACAGCAGCGGAGGGCGAGTTATTCCCGATGTCCGAGTCACTCAGCATTTTGCAAAAGAGCCTCAGGACCCCCTCAAATTCCATACTACTCCTGCTTCTCCCAGCTTGGCCTCTAAGGAGGTAGGCACGCCCTTCTCCCAGGGCCCCGGGACTCCAGCCACCGCAGCTGTGGCCCCTTCTCCAGCTAGCCTGCCACGAGGGTATATGACTCCAAGCTCACCAGCTGGCTGCGAGTGCAGCCCATCACCATCTTCCACAGTCCATAGCTATGGACAGCCCCCAACCACTGCTAACTATGGGTCCCAAACTGAGGAGCTGCCCCAGGCTCCCAGTGGCCCTACTGTGGGTGGACAGGTCACCAGAGAGAAGCCTTTGAGTGGGGGTGATGGTGAGGTCGGCATTCCCCACCCTTCCCGGGGGTATTCTTATTTTTCAGGTTCTAGCCCACCTCTCTCCCCATCCACCCCCTCTGAGAGCCCCACATTTTCCCCAGGCAAGCTGGGCCCAAGAGCCACAGCAGAGTTCTCTACACAGACGCCAAGCCTGACACTTGCCTCGGACATGCCACGGAGCCCTGGTACTCCTACCCCCGGCCCCATGGTAGCCCAGGGCACACAAACACCACACCGAGCCAGCACACCTCGCCTGGTGTGGCAGCAGCCTTCTCAGGAGGCTCCCTTTATGGTCATCACACTAGCATCAGATGCCTCCAGCCAGACCAGGATGGTACATGCCAGTGCCTCCACTTCTCCACTGTGCTCGCCTACTGACACCCAGCCTGCCAACCATACCTACAGCCAGACCATGCCTCTGAGTGGGTCTCAGCTGCCCTCAGAACCGTCTGGGCCACCTGGCTTCCCTCGAGTGCCCAGTGCTGGTGCAGATGGGCCCCTGGCACTGTATGGATGGGGTGCCCTCCCTGCTGAAAACATCTCCTTATGCCGGATCTCCTCTGTCCCTGGAACATCCAGAGTTGAGCCGGGCCCCAGACCCCCTGGCAGTGCAGTGGTGGACCTTCGCACAGCTGTCAAGCCCATGCCTGTCATCCTTACAGACCAGGGTATGGATCTGACTTCTCTTGCTGTGGAAGCAAGAAAGTATGGCCTTGCCCTGGATCCAATCCCAGGACGTCAGTCAACTGCTGTGCAGCCCCTAGTTATCAACCTCAACGCCCAAGAACAGACCCACACCTTTCTGGCCACTGCCACCACCGTGAGCATCACCATGGCCTCATCTGTGCTGATGGCTCAGCGGAAGCAACCCGTCGTATATGGAGACCCCTTCCAGAGCTGCCTTGATTTTGGTCAGGGTTCAGGTAGCCCTGTGTGCCTGGCCCAGGTCAAGCAAGTAGAACAGGCTGTCCAGACAGCCCCACACCGAGGTGGGTCCCGGGGAAGACCCAGGGAAGCCAAGTTTGCCAGGTATAATCTTCCTAACCAGGTAACACCTCTGGCCAGAAGGGACATTTTGATCACTCAGATGGGTACCGCCCAGAGTGTTAGCCTCAAGCCAGGACCAGTGCCGGAGCCTGGTGCTGAACCCCACCGGGCCTCTCCTGCAGAACTTCGGTCACATGCTCTCCCAGGTGCCAGGAAGCCACACACAGTGGTGGTGCAGGTAGGAGAGGGCACAGCAGGCACTGTGACTACACGGCTCCCAGAGGAGCCGGTGGGTGCCCTGGACCTCACTGGGATGAGGCCTGAGAGCCAGCTGGCGTGCTGTGACATGGTCTACAAGTTCCCCTTTGGCAGTAGCTGCACCGGCACCTTTCACCCAGCCCCGAGTACACCTGAGAAGAGCGTGGCAGATGCTGCCCCACCTGGCCAAAGCACTGGCCCCTTCTACAGTCCCAGAGACCCTGAGCCCTCAGAACCCCTCACCTACCGGACACAGGGGGTAGCAGGGCCTGGGCCCCATGAGGAGCAGAGGCCCTGCCCACAGAGCCTCCCCGGCAGGCTGTACTCCTCCATGTCTGACACTAACTTGGCTGAAGCTGGCCTCAACTACCATGCCCACCGGATCGGGCAGCTCTTCCAAGGGCCCGGACGCGACTCAGCTGTGGACCTCAGCTCACTGAAGCACTCTTACAGCTTAGGCTTTGCAGACGGACGCTACCTAGGGCAAGGCTTGCAGTATGGTTCATTCACAGACCTTCGGCATCCCACAGATCTTTTGACTCATCCACTTCCCATGCGGCGCTATAGCTCAGTGTCAAACATCTATTCAGACCACCGGTATGGCCCACGGGGAGATGCAGTTGGCTTTCAGGAGGCCAGTCTGGCCCAGTACAGTGCCACTACAGCCCGAGAGATCAGTCGCATGTGTGCTGCCCTCAACTCCATGGACCAGTATGGTGGGCGGCATGGCAGTGGAGGCGGTGGGCCTGACCTTCTGCAGTACCTGCCCCAGCATGCACCTGGACTCAGTGCTCCACAGGGTCTGGCTCCTCTCAGACCTGGCCTTGTTGGCAATCCCACCTACCCAGAGGGGCAACCAAGCCCTGGGAACTTAGCTCAGTATGGGCCTGCAGTAAGCCAGGGAACAGCAGTCAGGCAGCTGCTCCCGTCTACAGCCACAGTGCGAGCGGCCGACGGCATGATCTACTCAACCATCAACACTCCAATTGCTGCAACCCTGCCCATCACCACCCAGCCTGCCTCAGTACTGCGGCCCATGGTGCGTGGTGGCATGTACAGGCCCTATGCATCTGGTGGAGTCACAGCAGTGCCTCTTACCAGCCTGGCACGTGCGCCCATGATTGCTCCTCGGGTACCTCTTGGGCCAGCAGGGCTTTACCGATATCCTGCACCAAGTCGATACCCCATTGCTTCTAGTGTCCCACCCGCTGAGGGGCCTGTTTATCTGGGAAAGCCTGCTGCTGCCAAGGCTCTAGGGGCAGGAGGTCCACCGAGGCCCGAACTGGCCACAGGGGCTGCACGGGAAGAACCTCTTCCCACAACCGCCCCTGCCGCCATCAAAGAAGCCCCAGTGGCCCCTGCCCCATTGCCCAGCCAGAAGCCCCCAGGAGATGGTGCTGCTGGGGGTGGCAGTGGAGTCCTCAGCCGGCCTGGGATGGAGAAGGAGGAGGTACCTCAGGAGGAGCGGCAGAGGAGGCAGCAGGAACAGCTGCTGCAGCTTGAGCGGGAACGGGTGGAGTTGGAGAAGCTGCGGCAGCTGCGGCTCCAAGAGGAGCTGGAGCGAGAGAGGGTAGAGCTGCAGAGGCACCGAGAGGAAGAGCAGCTGCTGGTACAGAGGGAGTTGCAGGAGCTCCAGACCATCAAGCAGCATGTGCTGCAGCAACAGCAAGAAGAACGACAGGCCCAGTTCGCACTGCAGCGGGAACAGCTGGCACAGCAGCGGTTGCAGCTGGAGCAGATCCAGCAGTTGCAACAGCAGCTGCAGCAGCAGTTAGAGGAACAGAAACAGCGGCAGAAGGCTCCCTTCCCCGCAACCTGTGAGGCACCTGGCCGAGGAGCTCCCCCAGCTGCTGCTGAGCTGGCCCAGAATGGCCAGTACTGGCCACCTCTGACCCACACGGCCTTCATTGCAGTGGCAGGAGCCGAGGGGCCGAGCCAGCCTCGCGAGCCCATGCTGCATCGGGGCCTCCCCAGCTCTGCCTCAGACATGTCACTGCAGACTGAGGAGCAGTGGGAGGCAGGCCGCAGTGGCATCAAGAAGCGTCACTCCATGCCACGTCTGAGGGATGCCTGTGAGCCAGAGTCAGGGCCTGAGCCCTCCACAGTCAGGAGGATTGCAGACAGCAGTGTGCAGACAGATGATGAGGATGGTGAGGGCCGGTACCTTCTGACCCGGAGGCGGAGGACACGGCGCAGTGCGGACTGCAGCGTGCAGACAGATGACGAGGATAACGCTGAGTGGGAGCAACCTGTCCGCCGCCGAAGGTCCCGTCTTTCCCGTCACTCAGACTCGGGCTCTGACAGCAAGCACGATGCCACTGCCTCATCAACTGCCACTGCTGCGAGGACCACGAGCAGCGTGGGCATCCAGACCATCAGCGACTGCTCTGTACAGACGGAGCCTGACCAGCTGCCCAGGGTTTCTCCAGCTATCCACATCACAGCTGCCACTGACCCCAAGGTGGAGATAGTTAGATACATATCAGCTCCAGAAAAGACTGGGCATGGGGAAAGCCTGGCCTGCCAGACGGAACCAGATGCACAGGCCCCGGGTGTGGCTGGGCCACAACTCGTAGGGCCGACTGCCATCAGCCCCTACCTGCCTGGCATCCAGATCGTCACCCCAGGTCCCCTAGGCAGATTTGAGAAAAAGAAGCCAGATCCTCTGGAGATTGGGTACCAGACCCACCTGCCTTCAGAGTCCCTCTCACAGCTTGTGAGCCACCAGCCTCCTAAGTCTCCCCAAGTCCTCTACTCACCAGTCTCACCCCTGTCTCCACACCGGCTCCTGGACACCTCCTTTGCTTCCAGTGAAAGGCTGAACAAGGCTCACGTGAGTCCCCAGAAGCACTTCATGGCTGACAGCGCTCTTCGCCAGCAGACTCTGCCTCGTCCCATGAAGACCCTGCAGCGGTCCTTGTCCGACCCTAAGCCCCTCAGCCCCACCGCAGAGGAGTCTGCCAAAGAGAGATTCTCCCTCTACCAGCACCAGGGGGGACTAGGTAGCCAGGTATGGGCACAGGGGCTGGTCCAGGGTGGGACAGGCATCTATTTCTAGCCTGAGGGTCTCCAGAGGGAGGAGTTTCTTATGGGGTGGGGATGGACTCATCGCTGGCGCCAGAGGCCAGGGGAAGGAGTTGAGGATTAAAGCTCCTTGATGCACATCTGATCGAGCCCATAGCCTAGCAAAGCCAGCCGGGGCCAATACAGACA
The DNA here is from genome assembly GCA_009823505.1 of Rhizomys pruinosus. NCBI lineage: Eukaryota > Metazoa > Chordata > Mammalia > Rodentia > Spalacidae > Rhizomys > Rhizomys pruinosus. The sequence goes on along the minus strand of VZQC01004139.1, from coordinate 1,834,071 downwards.
CACGTGGCCCCCCAGAACCATCATCTAGACACCCTACCAGAAACCTCAGTCTCTCTCCAGCCCTGCCCCCTCACCACCTGTACCTAGTCCAGCCCTGTCTCTTCCTTTCAAGTCTCTTTAGTTCTCTAGTCTATGTACCTTACACTCCAAGCCTTATTTATGGATCTTGTCTAAGAAATCAGTAACACGGTTCAGGCTGCACTGCCCCCCACTGCACAGGTCTACATGGGCCTCATTGCCCATAGCAAACCCAAGCTGTAGCCCAGTGGCCTAGCCCTCAAGGCCCATCCTGGAGGGCTGTGGGGTGTTCTGTGCTTGATCGTGTCCCATGTCTCACCTCCCTTCAGCAGCTCTGCCCCTACACCTGTCCGTTCCCCTAGATACAGTACAGGCCTCTTTTCTGTAGTTCCTATCAGGCACTAGAGCCATGAGAGGTGGCCTGGTCCTGAGCTGCACTTGTAGGAAGTGATAGAGATTGCTAGGGCTCCATGCCAATGACTGAGTACAAGACTGAGGAGGACTGGCTTTCCCTGAAGGCGTTAAAAACCTCTGGAAGTTTGTGGCTGGTAAAACAGAGCAAGATGGGTATTTTAGAGTTCCCAAGGTACAGGCTGGGTGGACAGATTGAAGGACATGAGGTAAAAGCCAAAAAGCATTGTAAGGCACATTTACGAATTTTCTGGATCTATACAGAGAAAAGTGGAGCCTTGGAGTGGGGTTGTGGCGATGGTGGTTATGGAGGTGGCCAGTGAAAGGCCCTGATCTGTGGAAGTTTATGAACTGGCAGGAAGGCAGGTCAGAGGCAAGGAGGTCCTAGCTCCAGGCACACAGGTACCCAGGAGCTGGCACTCAAGGTATGTGGCCAAAATAAAAGACAGTGAGGAGTTCAAAAGCTACATTTACCCACTGTATTAGTCAGTTTTCTGTTGCTGTGATAAAACACCAGACCAAGGAACTTATAAAAGGAAGAGTTTATTTGAGCTTACAATTGGCGGTTCCAGGGAATTAGTCCATTGTGGCGGGAGGCGTGGCGGCCGGATCCAGAGCAGCAAACAGAGGGTCACATCTCGCAAAGAGCACAGGAAGCAGAGAGGAGCAACTGTAGAGCACGAGGCTTGTTAAGCTCACTAAGCCCGCCCCCAGTGACACACTTCCCCCAGCATGGCCACACCTTCTAAGACCTCCAGAAACAGCGCCACCAACTGGAGACAAATGTCTGAATACTTACAGCCTATGGGGGACACTCATTCAAACCACCACACACACTAACAGCCCACCTTTGTTTTAAGCTTTGGTGGCACATCATTATTTCTGTATGACATAGGGTAAAAGGTGAGAAATTTTAATGTACTCACTTGGCAAGGTAAAAAGTAAGAATTCTATCTCCAGTATATTTGGGAGATTGTGATGGTGTGAAATCCAGAAATGTAAGCCTCTCTGGGAAGGTCAGAAGCTGGAGTAAAGGGAGGACCGGGGAACAGTCCATCGACATGGGGCTTCAGGCCATGCCAAGCCCTGGGGCAGGGGAGGAAGTGCTGTGGAGAATACATCGAGGGAACTCTGAGCAGAAAGCTGTGCTCCTGGAGATAGGTCTAGAGAGAATTGGGAGGTTTGCTGGTGGCTGACGGAAGCATGTAGAGGGACCAAGAGTACAGCCCAGAGAATCTGTCAGAGGGTAGTGCAGGACAGGTAGGCAGGCAGCGGAATATCATGCCGCTCTGGAGAGGAGTAAAGCAGGACGTATAGACTCATGAGTCTATAACAGCTGATAAACAGTGACCTTTGAAGCCAGGTGGGTCTTGTACCCTGTACTATACGCCTCCTTCCCCTGACTCCCACTGCCCTCAGCCCCCAGCAGCTGCTAAGTCCCAAACTCAGAGCCACACACAGCTCTTACCTTAGTAGAGGCAAACCCAAGGAAATGTGCAGGGCTTCTTAAAGCTATTCTGCACAGCAAAGAAAGCAATCTGTGTCTTCCCCCACCTACCTGCTGCCCAAAACTCTAGGAAGAAGGACTGTAAAATGACCATAGCCCTTCCCTTCGTTGCAAAGAAGCCAAGAGAGCAGTGGGGTGGGCAGGGTTAATTGTAGGGCCGCTTGGTAAATTAGGGCATCAACAGTGTGGTGTCCAGCTCGTGCCCTGAAGAACCTCCAGACCTGGGTTCTTCTACCCCATGCCCTGCCAAAGTCACCCACACCTTGGGTCTCAGTGCTGCCCACCCTTCCCTCTGTCTCAGGTGTCGGCGCTGCCACCCAACGGTCTGGTCCGCAAGGTGAAGCGGACACTGCCCAGCCCCCCTCCAGAGGAAGCTCACCTTCCCCTGGCTGGCCAGGTCCCCTCACAGCTGTATGCGGCCAGCCTGCTGCAGCGAGGACTGGCGGGGCCCACCACCGTCCCTGCTACCAAGGCCAGCCTGCTCCGAGAGTTGGACCGGGACCTGCGGCTGGTGGAGCATGAGTCCACCAAGCTGCGCAAGAAGCAGGCGGAACTGGATGAGGAGGAGAAGGAGATTGATGCCAAGCTCAAGTACTTAGAGCTGGGCATCACCCAACGTAAAGAATCTTTGGCCAAAGACCGGGGAGGCCGTGACTACCCACCTTTACGTGGCCTTGGTGAGCATCGCGACTACCTGTCTGACAGTGAGCTCAACCAGCTGCGGCTCCAGGGTTGCACAGCACCCGCTGGCCAGTATGTGGACTTCCCTGCCGCGGCTGCTGTGCCTGCCGCCCTGTCTGGCCCCACTGCCTTCCAGCAGCCCCGGTTCCCACCCACAGCCCCACAGTACACTGCAGGCAGTAGTGGGCCAACTCAGAACGGATTTCCAGCCCACCAGGCACCCACCTACACAGGCCCCAGCACATACCCAGCACCTTCTTTTCCTTCTAGCACCAGTTATCCAGCTGAGCCTGCCCTCCTGAACCAGCAGGCTTTGCACCCCACAGGCCATCATGCAGCCCAAACACCCATGCCAACCACACAGAGCACCCTTTTTCCAGTCCAAGCTGACAGTCGTGCCCACCACCAGAAGCCACGTCAGACTTCCCTAGCCGACTTGGAGCAGCAGGTGCCCACCAATTATGAACTGATTGCCAGCCCTGCTGTAACCATGTCTTCAGCCCTTTCTGAAACTAGCTACAGTGGGCCAGCAGTGGGCAGCAGCCATGAGCGGGGGGAGGCTCCTGAGCTTCCCCGGAGCAGTGACCGAGTCATTGTGAGCCAGAGCCAAGGCCCCGCCTACCCCTCTGACTCCCATTATACCAGTCTGGAGCAGAGCGTTCCTCGAAACTATGTGATGATTGATGACATCAGTGAGCTGACGAAGGACAGTACCCCCCCTGCCCCTGATAGCCAGCGGCTAGAGCCTTTGGGGCCGGGTGGAGTCAGTGGGCGTCCCGGGAAGGAGCCTGGAGAACCAGGTGTCCTGGAGGGGCCCACACTGCCTTGTTGCTATGGCAGAGGGGAGGAAGAATCTGAGGAGGACTCGTATGATCCCCGTGGGAAAGCTAGCCATCATCGGAGCATGGAGAGCAGTGGCCGACCAGCCAGCACCCATTATTACAGCGACAGTGACTACAGACATGGGACTCGGGCAGAGAAGTATGGTCCAGGTCCCCTGGGGCCCAAGCATCCCTCCAAGAGTCTAGCCCCGGCTGCCGTCTCCTCAAAGCGCAGCAAGCACCGGAAGCAGGGCATGGAGCAAAAGATCTCCAAGTTCTCTCCTATCGAAGAGGCCAAGGATGTAGAGTCAGACCTCGCCTCCTGTCCCCCAACTGCCATCAGCAGCAGCCTGGCCTCTCGGGGAAGGAAGTTCCAGGATGAAATCACCTATGGGCTCAAGAAGAATGTGTATGAGCAGCAGAGGTACTATGGTGTGTCCAGCCGGGACACAGCAGAGGAGGATGACCGCGTGTATAGTGGTAGCAGCCGGTCCCGAGCAGCATCTGTATACAGTGGGGAGAAGCTGTCTACCCATGATTTCAGTGGCCGAGGCAAAGGGTATGAGCGGGAACGGGAGGCTGTGGAGCGACTTCAAAAGGCAGGCCCTAAGCCCTCATCCCTGAGCATGGCCCATGGCCGGACACGGCCCCCCATGAGGAACCAGGCCTCTGAAGAGGAGAGCCCTGTCAGCCCCTTGGGGCGGCCCCGCCCTGCAGGGGGCACCCTTCCTCCTGGGGATACCTGCCCACAGTTCTGCTCCAGCCACTCCATGCCTGATGTCCAGGAACATGTTAAGGAAGGCCCACGGGCTCACGCGTATAAGCGTGAGGAGGGCTACATCCTGGATGATTCCCACTGCGTGGTTTCTGACAGTGAAGGTAATGGCAGTTGGGGGTGATTTCTGCAAATGCTCAGCACCTGGGGGTCTGCCTGCCTGTGGGACCCTGGGCCCCAAGATGTCTCAGAAGGGTCTGGCTTGGCATCTCATCAGTGGGCCCTGCTGCAGCCCTTGCCTGTTCTATCTGCCCTGGTTCCTGGTTGTTAGAGGGTGGGCTGGGGGCCTAGTGACCTGCTTGTTTGTGGCTGTAGCGTCCACTCTCTGGTTCCCTTGCATGGCTTCAGCTAGGCCTCCTCTGCGGCCAGTCGGGTTGATGGTGTTCTGTTTTTGGTCTCTGAAGCGTATCACCTGGGCCAGGAGGAGACGGACTGGTTTGATAAGCCCCGAGATGCCCGCTCCGACCGGTTCAGGCACCATGGGGGCCATGCAGTCTCCTCCTCCCAGAAACGAGGCCCTGCCAGGCACAGCTACCATGACTACGATGAACCCCCTGAGGAGGGCCTGTGGCCTCAAGATGATGGTGGCCCAGGCCGCCATGCATCAGCCAAGGAACACCGACACCACAGTGACCACGGGAGGCACTCAGGCCGCCATGTTGGGGAGGAGCCAGGACGCCGTGCTGCCAAACCTCATGCTCGGGACCTGGGTCACCATGAGACCCGGCCGCACCCTCAGGCCAGCCCTGCCCCCACCATGCAGAAGAAGGGTCAGCCTGGGTACCCCAGCTCTGCTGAATACTCACAGCCATCCCGTGCTCCATCAGCATACCATCATCCCTCTGACAGCAAGAAGGGCTCCCGGCAGGCCCACTCTGGGCCTGCTGCACTGCAGCCAAAGCCAGAACCGCAAGCACAGCCCCCGATGCAAGGTCGGCAGGCAGCTGCAGGGCCACAGCAGTCACAGCCACCACCATCCCGGCAGATGCCCTCAGGCGTGACATCACGCCAGCCACAGATGCAGCAGCAGCAGCAGCAGCAGCAGCAGCAACAACAACAACAAGGTCTCGGGCAGCAGCCTCCACAGCAGGTCCCATCGCAGGCTCGGCTGCAGCAGCAGAGCCAGCCAACTACCCGGGGCTCAGCCCCTGCTGCTAGCCAGCCAGCAGGGAAACCTCAGCCAGGCCCCACGACAGCCCCAGGCCCTCAGTCAGCAGGACTGGTAAGTTAAGGCTCCATGGACAGGAGAACATGGGTCTTCCAGCTCCCCCAAGCCAGATGCTACAACTGAAGTTTGGATGTGCCCTTGGTTCCAGGCTGGGGGTGGGCAAGTTGGATGAACAGGATCTCAGCTGTAGGTTCTGTGTTGCAGCCCCGGGCAGAACAGGCAAATGGCTCTAAAGCAACAGCCAAAGCAGCCCAACAGGGGAGGGCTCCTCAGGTCCAGCCAACACCAGGATCTGCACCCACAGGTAAACTATGCCCAGAATACCCAGACTGTTCCTTCCCTACACCTGTTCCTCACCTCATCCTCACCCCCAGCATATGCTTTCACTAATCACCAATAAGGTTCCTAGTGGGCTGCAGACTTCCAAGCAGAAAATGAGCCAGGGGTAGAATAGGCCAGACCAGGCACCAGTATTGTGGCCGAGGGCCCAGGGAGCTCTGGGTAGGGATCCTAGAAGGTGCTGGAGGGAGTTCTGGGTAGGGATCCTAGAAGGTGCTGGAGGGAATTCTGGGTAGGGATCCTAGAAGGTGCTGGAGGGAGCTCTGGGTAGGGGTCCTAGAAGGTGCTGGAGGGAGTTCTGGGTAGGGGTCCTAGAAGGTGCTGGTGAGCCAGGGCCAGGGCCAGGGCCAGGGCCGTGGATGCTGGCTCTGCCCTTCCCTGTCTCTCCCTCTTCTCCTCTGCCCCTGCATCCTCTTTTTCCTCCCTTTACCCCTCATCAACCATGCTCCCCTGCTCCCTCCCACATCCCTTCCTGCTCTCATCGTCCTCCATTTATTCCTCTAGTCTCCTACTCAGTCTCACAGTTACCTATGTTGAAGCGCCCCTTGGTGCCTCTCCCCTTTCCTCGTACTTTGAACAGTCTGCCCAAGGCGTGGCTCATAATGATGCTTTCTTCCCTATAGGGGTGAAGGCTGGAGCCAGGCCTGGGGGGACCGCAGGGGCTCCTGCTGGCCAGCCAGGTGCCGATGGGGAAAGTGTATTCTCCAAAATCCTCCCTGGTGGAGCAGCAGAGCAAGCTGGCAAGCTAACAGAAGGTATGTGCTGGCCGAGGTCGAGTCCATCCTGGGTGGCAGGGGAAGATTCTAGGTCCAGTCACCAGGGCACGGGCTAGCCAAAGAGTCTACCTGCTGTTTCCCAGTGGTGGTCTAGGTAGTCTTTTCCCCTTGGGCTAGACTTAGCTTCACTGTGCTCAGTGGCCCTGACTAGGAGGGGGTCTGACCCAGCTGCCTAATGTCTCTCCTCTTTCTGTGTCACAGCTGTCTCTGCCTTTGGCAAAAAATTTTCCTCGTTCTGGTGATTGCACCCTACAGAGTAAGTACCTGAACCCAGCCTTCCTGGGAACAACCTGTGTTTCTAGGGGTTGAGGTCTCTTAAGTTCCAAAGGGTGAGTTTTCTGGGAAGAGTCTAGTAGTCAATGGGTGGCATGGTCAGAGCTACAATGTCCTCTGCTGGGAGTGAGGAAAGAGCAAGGACACTGCACAGAACCTCTGACAAGGGGTTAGCTCAGTAGAGGTCCCCAATAAAAGGAAGCCAGGGCTAATGTGCCTTTGTCTTTCTCACATTCCAGTCCTCCTGCAGTACTCTCAAAGAGATGGGCTGGGATGGGTCATAGAGAGGGATGCCCTGATGCAACAGTTCCCAACAGTCCTCTGTAAATGGTCCATAGGCTCTTGAAGACATGAAGAAAGGTGATATTGCTGTGGAAAAATCTCTGGAGTCAAAGGCCTGGGCGCAGCTCTGGACTCTGCGTATAACAGTGAGTGTCAGGACCAGGAGAGGACAGGTCAGAGAAGTGGGCGAATGGGTCCAGTTCGTTGAGTGTGAGCTTGGAAGGACCTGGTATACTTCTTTCAGCCAGAGTGGGCCCAGGAGCCCCTGTCAGAGGCAGTGTGCTGGATGCCACGATGATGAGTAATCAGGTGCTCTCCTTGGGAAAGGGCCAGTGAAGCCAACTGAGCCCCACAACTCGAGGTCTGTATTCTGGATACTGAATCCAAAGTCATTCTGAAGGACAGCATAGTCCACATCTCCTATGAGAAACATGTCCCTTCTATGATGCCTGGTGCTGGTTTCTTTCCTGAAGTCTCTAAACCTTGCAGAACTTAGTAGCTTTAAGCATAAAGTCAAGACACTCATCTTCACAGGTGGAGCTTGTGGCTGGAAAGATAAAAGAGCAGGATAGGAAGAGACAGAAAGGAAAGATGACTACTAGTCAGGTAGTCTCAGCCCCACTCTGTGTCAGCCTGGGTAGACTAGAGAGTAGAAGGTTCAGGATAGGAGCTGAACTAGACAGCCTGGACTGCAGTGGCCAAGGAAGAATGAGATGTCCCCTCTTGGAAGCTGCCCTGGGCCTGGCCTTGGTCCGGCCTCTGTGGACAGAGAAGGAAATGCCTCATCCAAGGCTGGGGGAGGAGCCTGCTGCTGCTGCTTCTTGAACAGCCAAAGGTCACTGATCATGGCATCGCCCTGAGGCTCTTCACTGCTTTGTTATTCCAGAGTTAAGACGATAGCATGCCTTTGATCCCAAGATCTCTGTGAGTTCAAGGCCAGCCTGGTCTACATAGTGAGTTCTAGGACAGCTGGGACTATTGGTTCCCAGCACCCACATTCAAGCAATACACTCATACGCTGAAAATTTTTTTTAGAAAGTATATATTTTAAGGCTGGGCGTGGTGGCGCACGCCTTTAATCCTAGCACTCGGGAGGCAGAGGCAGGCAGATCCTTGTGAGTTCAAGGCCAGCCTGGTCTACAGAGTGAGTTCCGGGACAGCTGGGGCTACAGGGAGACCCTGTCTCAAAAAGACCAAAAAAAAAAAAAAGTATATGTTTTAGTTATATGCCCTGGTATTGTGGTCCACACCTTTAATCCCAGCACTCAGGAGGCAGAGGCAGGTGTATCTCTGTGAGTTCAAGGCCAGCCTGGTCTACAGAGTGAGTTCCGGGACAGCTGGGGCTACAGGGAGACCCTGTCTCAAAAAGACCAAAAAAAAAAAAAAGTATATGTTTTAGTTATATGCCCTGGTATTGTGGTCCACACCTTTAATCCCAGCACTCAGGAGGCAGAGGCAGGTGTATCTCTGTGAGTTCAAGGCCAGCCTGGTCTACATAGCAAGTTCCAGGCCATCTGGGGCTACAGGGACACCCCATCTCAAAAAGACCAATAATAATAATAAAATATGGAAATGCATGTGGTAGCCATGGTAAGGGCCAGTTGTCAGCAAGCAGGTCACTTCAAGGGAGCCTTGGGCCCAGTAAACCTTTCATTAGATAAGACCGGCTTGTGGGAGAGAAGCCAGGTATGGGTCCCAAGGACTACCTGTCTTTTCAGTAGTATTGGAGTACTGGAAAGGCCCAATCTTGCATCCATTTATTCAACAAATGCTTGTCAAGCCCCAAGCATGGCCAGACCCTGTTTAGACACTGGGAATACAACAAATGGAGTTTCTGTCCTTTGAAGTCACAATCCATTAGGGGAAACAGAGAATAAATAAATTTTAGAATAAAAATCTAGCTGGGCATGGTGGCACACACCTTTAGAACCAGTACTCAGGAAGCAGAGGCAGAAGAATCTCTATAAGTTGAAGGCCATCCTGGAGTTACATACTGAGACCCTGT